>VUQG01021587.1:0-17629 GCA_015106755.1 Etia nguti | reverse complement strand
TTGCTTACAGTGTAAAAAGAAGGAATCGTGATTTCAGGGATTTGGTGTGTGTGTGTGTGTGTGTGTGTGTGTGTGTGTGTGTGTGTGTGTGTGTGTGTGTGTGTGTGTGTGTGTACACACACATGAAGGGTTGTAGAGTGTATGTTAGTGCATCATATGTACACGTGTTTGTGCTCACGTGTTTGTGCATGGGAAGAAAATGAAAAAAGGAAGGATGGAGAGAGTGAGAGTGAGGAGGGTGGAGGAAGAGGAAATTCTCCAGCCCCTGTGATTGTGTTGTAAGGGGGTCCAGCCCAGCCCTGTGGGACTGTACGCTCATTCCAAGGGACCAAGGGAAGGAAATCACCCACCTCTTTATAGCCCCTCTCTCCCCCTCCCTCCGACGTCGTAAAGCATACCACAGACCCAGAGTCAGATAGCAGCCGGCGTTCCCCACTCGTCATCGTCTCCTCATTTTGATCGACTTCCATCCCTGCTGTCCACTCATCTTCTCAATGATTGATATGAGCAGTTGTTGCACCCCCTCGCTTTATTACTCATCCTCTGCACAGATGTCTTTTTTCTCCAGTATCTTCTCTCTCCTCATCTTCCATCCCTCCTCATCACGGTGCTGCTTTCCTCCTCTCGTCCCTCCAGCAGGAACATTTCTGCTCTGTTTATTCTCCAAAGCGCCGACTTCCTAACAAGGTAAAGCCCAGCCTGAGCGCTCCGGGCTCCACGCTTTCACACCCAATATGGAAGTCTTACTTCTTCCCACGTGGCCCAGGAGAGTTGTTTACGGGGGACGGTGCTGGACATCGTCCTGATGGACAGGCACATGGCTTTTATGCTTATCAAGCAAAGTGTGTTTGGTTTCCACATGTACGAGAACATTCCACGCGACTTGTGTCACAGCTAGTAACAGAAACGCTCTTCACATCTGCAGTGCTGAAACACGAGTCTACGGAGCGTTAAAGGGATCCTGCTGTGCTTTTCTTATTTTCTGTCACATATGTGCTCTTACAATGCGGGATGCAAATATTAAACATTGTCAAAATTTCAAATGATGACAGCTGTGACCTAAAGCACTGGCTTCGCACTGCTTTAAACATTGTTTCTAACAGCTTTTTCTAATCCTGGCTCTTTACGTCGTCATTGTGATTGAATATCCCTATTATGGGCGTGTCAGGCACACAGCCTCTGCTATAGGCACAGAACTCGCACCTGTTGTTCAAACCTTCTGCTCTGAAGGGGCAGCGAATCAGGAGAAAGGTGGTTTAAATGGAGGTGGAAGGGCGCTAAAACATCTTCACCACAGCCCAATATTATGAAAAAGATTATTTTGAACTGCAAATACTGCAAAGCTACTCAAGAACAAAAATACGGAGTTTTAGATGATAATACATCAGTTTTAAATGATGAAGTTGAGTTATGATTAGCAACTTCCTTCCCAGCTTACCTAGAAGGGACTCCAGTTAGCTCCAAACTTTGTCAGACCAGTTGTATAGTACTCAACATTGACCATATAAGGGCAGATCCCAACAGCACCACATTTGCTAGTCATACTAATGAGTGAAGCTTGGTCTTAAAGGGAGTAGAGCTTGTTTTAGTCAGTGTAAGGACCAGGAGAAGCTTAAATCAAGATTACTTTATGACTGTTAATCATGGAGAGCTACTTTAGTGGAGTCCAAGAGTTAAAAAAAAAACAAAAAAAACATAATAGGTCCACTCTGAACTGTTTTTCCACCAATAATTAGCTGAATCATTGTTTAAGCTATTTATCAAATATTTACTGGTTAAACTTTTGTTCTTACTTTCTTACTGTGGCTTTGGGAAGAGCGCCCGAGCCATTTAGAAGCCATCATGGATCTCTCCAGTTGTATATGGACATGAGCTTTCTTATCCAATGAGCATTACTGTTTTTCATGAGATTACACAGATGCACGTTTCCAAACATTGAGGATTCTCATCTGCTATGCGTCACCATAAAAGGCTGATGCTGAAAAACCCTAAGCTGATGAAGAAGCTTACATGATTGGACAGAAAGCTCCGACCCAGCTGCAGGGCCTCACAGTGATGATGTTTTTGTTATTTCCAAAGTCAAAAATCGATTGTGAGTCTCCACTTTTAAGCCAGTGTAGCCTGCTCAGAAAACACAAACATCTAAGATTCCATGACAAATTGGCGAGATTATACGGCATGATTTAAAACTACAGAGCCTCTGTGAAATGGGCTTTGTGGGCAAATTGTGTCAGCAATTGAGATTTTAGTACTTCGCTCTGTTTTACATCATTGTACAGGCAGTTATTGCGGATTTTGCTGTGGTTTAGATGAAAAAAACAATAAATTATAAGAAAATAATGATTCATAGCAATTTTGATCATGATAGTAAACATGATAAAAGCTAAGCAGAAGGTTTACTCCCGTGTGAGTTAAGAAAACAGTCTTTGCGGGAATCGACAGTCATCTAAATGAACGTGTTTCATTATTTTTGTCTGGAGTCGATCTCGGTGCTCCCTGACAGATTGTGTGAGTCACGCTGTAGAAACAAACCCTTCCAGTTTGACTCTGGGAACTTTCTAGGACGCTCTGTGCATCCCGGTAGGATTTCATGGTGCCTCCCACATTTGAAGGCCTCTAATTAAGAAGTCAAAAAAGCCCCCCCCCGTGTGCAAATATAGTCCAGCGAGCGCTTAAATAGAAACTAAATGCTGCTGCATGATGTAAGTACGTTTTTTGGATCTAAAAAGGAAGCTTCTCACTTTCTCTGCTTTCAGTTTGTAGACATACTCTTTGTCCCGCATGAAATACCAGTGAACACATATTATATCTTACATTTATCATCTTGCAGCTCACATTCAACTGTATTGTGCACCTGATGTAAAGAATGGTAATAAAGTTCTTGTGTGTTAATATAACCCTAGATTGATTTCAAAACTGATAAGTACCCTCTCCTAAACCCCTAATTTTTCTCTCACTCCAAAGAATACAGGGTTAGATGTTAAAGAAAGACCGAAATCCCCTGAAAAGCCTTGTAGGTGGTAGCTTAATCCTTACAGTAGCTGCTTAAAGAACCTCTGACCTTGAGCAAAAATAAGAACTTCAAAGTGCATTGAACTGCAGTACTAAAAGTAAAGAGTTTAGTGTAGCTTCTCCGCATCCAGGCCGTTTTCATTGCTAAAGGCAATAGGACTTCTTTTTGATTCATGAAGACATTTGAGCTCTCATCCATGAGGCTTCTTCAGTTCCAAAACCTGATGGAGCGTCTCAGGTTTTCAACCACTCATGAAGTTGGCCTGTTTTTAGGTGGTCCTGAGAGTTGTTGAGTCACTTGGGTCTGCCACGACCACAACAACCGGTCGCGGTAGATGGCCGCCCCTCCCTGAGCCTCGTTTTGACAGAGGCTTCATCCTGTTAAAAGGGAGTTTTTCCTTCTCGCTGTCACCAAAGTGCTTGCTCACAGGGGATCATATGATTGTTGTGGTTTTCTCTGTTTCCTCTGTATTATTGTAGGGTCTTTACCTTACAATATAAAGCACCTTGAGGCAACTCTTGTCGTGATTTGGTGCTATATAAATTGAATTGTGTTTGGGGGTTTGTCCCTTGGACGTGTGGCCTTTAATGACTCACATAATTACAGGGTGGGTCTTCATCTTTCCGGACCACATCCAGGGTGACACCTCCACTAAACTTTTAGAACTGAAGATGCCTGCACCAAAGGCAGCTGCTTTCATTTAAAGCATTTAAGACTAAAAGTAAAACATCAGGTGTTTTCGGCCTTGTTGACTTGACCCTCTCAGAAAATAACCTTTGGCTTTACTGTCGGTGTCTGATGTTTAACTGTAGTGCCACATCATGTTTTAAAAATAATTCCTTGAAAACAATTTTGAATAATCACTGACAGAACATTTACTGAAAAGCTGTGCTGATGTTCCTCTTCTCATATTCTTTTTCATTTATCATTTTTGAGAACAAAATGAAACGAACAAAAAACCAAATGTCATTTCTGGGTGTATAAAACATCAAAATATAATTCACCATGAGGGAGACTCAGACTCATGAGATCTCACTCTGGAGACCAGATGTTTTCCTACTGAGCTAACTGACCAACACACACACTCAGTCACACCATCACTGCTGACATCAGAGAGGCCACAGCAGTCCCAATAAATGCACCATGTCTCAGAATGAGATAGAAGATCATTTGCATGTATTTACATGTAATTTACACATCGGAAACTTAATATTTAAACAAGAAACCTTCATCTGCTAATAACAGTCTTTAAAAAATGAACGTTGTGTGACGGTTTGATCAAAACCATTTCATAACCAAATACGTTTCAGTCAAATTAACACCAAAAAAGAGACGTGTGCATTTACCTCCTTAAATGCACTGGTTCTCAAACTTATCCAGGCATTTTACAAGCTGGAAAAGAGTTCACACTCCTGCATTTTTATCCAACATTAAAGATACCTGCTGCAAAATTAGCAGTATGTCATTGTTTTACATCGAAGTTTTAGTGTAACCCGCTTTAGAACCGACATTAGATTTTGTTCACGTACGTTCGAAATTGATTTTTATATTGAAATTGAAAGATGACCTCTAACTAAACTAATTTTGTTTGTTTGTTTAAAAGAAAAATGCTCAGTCTGAGCTTTTCTGGCAACCAGAGTAAGTCAGTTGTGAAGAATAGTACGCAATAGGCGCCACCGCACCAACAAAGTCTTGTTTATCTCCTTAAATTCATAGTTTCCACAAGCTTATCTGCTGGAAAACAGTAGTTTTCTCCGTCTATGTTGGGGGAGAAGCTACCCCAGAGTTCAAGTATCTTGGGATTTTATTCACGATGATGGAAAGGAGCTGGGCTGGTGGGTTGGTGCAGCATCTGCAGGAATGAAGGCGTTGTACCGGACTGTCATGGTGAAAAGTGGGCTAAGCCAAAAGGCAAAGCTTTCCAGCTACCAGATCTGTGTTCCAACCCTCACCTGTGGTCGTGAGATCTGGGTAATAACCAATAGGGTAAGGCTGCGAATATTAGCTGCCTCCTTTTAGAGGTTTTCTGGGTTCATCCAACAGGTTCTTCCCTGAGTCTCACCTTCCATCACTTTTTACCTTTTATGTTGCAGATTTGTTTAAGCCTGTGCAAGTGCAAAATCAATCGTCAAGATATGTCTTTCACATCTGCCTGGGAGAATTAGCATTTTATCAAGTCTTTCTGTGATGTCTGTATGTACTAAACTGCTGGCCCCAGTGGAACATTGACTTGACATTCATAGAGTGCAGCTCATTAGAAAGAGGGTCGCACAGAGAAAACTCCACGTGGTTTTAGAACTAAAGGAGTGTTTCAGGGATATCCTGTATGATTAATCTGTATACATCAGAGAGAACATAGTGTTTAGGAAGCAAGATTAAAGGAAGTATAGGGTTCGGGAAAACACTGCACTGCCACCATAACATAATACAAAACACACAATCTGACTCTCACACAGTGTCAGGACTGGCCACCTCCCAGTTTCATATCAATGACTTGACAACTATTCACAACAGATATTACAACTGCTTTGAAGAATGTGGCTCGAGACAGGAAGAAAAACTCATTACATAAGGCGTAGAGCGTTCCAGTAAAAGCATACAGCCTTCTCCTTTATTTGGAAAGCCTACACCTCGGCACGCTGAGCCGTGTTTTGGTTTTCTGTCCTCCGAGGGAAGCTGAGAATTTATGAGCCGCTGGTCCAGGTGCTCTCTCTTGTTGACCCTTATTGGTGGCCCAGTGGGAGTCCACAGAGAGGCCTCGAGGACAGAAGGGAAGCTGTGAAAACTATGCAGAAATTCTATAGTTAAACAACTTCTTTAATCTTTGATGAAATTTTCGAGATCTGCTTTAACCGTATACTGTACTGGTGCAGTGTCTATTTGAAGAGAGTGCAACTGAGGTAATTTTTTCATAGCTACAATTTACTGATATTACCTGAATGCTTGTTTAGAAAATGTTTAGAAAAAACGACAGCTTGCTAAAAATAATAAATATGACTGATTGCGGCACTCTCGTGTCACAAAAAAGATAACGGCTGTTTCCAAGTGACTTCTTCAGTTTCAGCTGACTGCAGGTTTCCCCAATCTTATAAACAGTACATTTGCACCATGACTGAAACAAGCACCACTGACTAAGCTGAGACTGAAGAAGTCATTGGATGAGTGACGAAACGTCTCTCCCACTGGAAACGCTACGTCCAGATGAACAGATCAACTTTTTGGGATTTCCTTACCTGGATGATTGAGCATGCATTAAGACTGATCATTTGTTGTTTGGAAGTAATGAGTAACCTAATGTTTTCCAGCTGCAGACTTCGGGATAAATGAGATCTTTTAACTTCATGTGACAGTTGTGTGGTCAGTGTAGGAACCAATAACTGGAGGTTGGCCTGTCGTACGAATGCGCAGACGCCTGAAACATCCTGACTCATTCATTGCGCTGAAAGCTGTTTAGTCTGGGAGACGATGAGTGCTGCAGCCGAAACTCGCACAGTGGTTTCTTTATTATGTGAGGCCGAGTTTTCTTTTGATGTGTATCTGTAGATTTTGAGATGCTTCAGTAAAAAGATCATCGTGCTGGTGATGATTTCACTTTAAAAAGTTAATTTAACCGATGACACAGAGATGAGGTCTCTCACTGTGTGTTATCCTTCACAACAGTAAATTTTAACCCTTTGCTGGGAGTGTGAGCCGCTGTGGCAGTATCAGCCTGCTAACAGCAGATGCTGTTTGACTTTGACCACAGTACAAACATTGTGGAATTTGAATATACCTCTTGCTTTTTAATGCCTGCTTGACAGCTGCTCAGCATCATCATTCATACTGCAACACACAGTTTGGATTTCTCCATAATGTTCAAAAGCTTTTTATGATCTGTGGAGTTAATTGATTTTTCTCTCCTTTTCTCTTTTTCCAGTGTGCCGAATCGCATGCCATAAGAAATGTGAAGTCAAGGTAAGAGTCCTAAATAGTTTGCACACATAAAACCCCCAAAAAGGAAGGCAATATCATGTTTGCTGATATTTGCACATTATATTTAGTAATACCTTCATGCATTAGGTGAATATTGCTTTGCACATGAAGGAACATGAGAAGGGCTGAATGTTCTCTGTTTATTTGGAGCCATCTACTCTTTAAGATGTGCGTATGTGCACATATATGCAGATGTTGAGATAGGTGGGGTTTGGGGGGAGTTTATGTTCTGCAGAAGAATCTTAAGAATGTCTAAACAAGTACTCTTTGTACCAGAATCTGTTTATGTTGGATGAGCTCTTGCGTCTTGGAGATCGTCCCTGTGTTCTAAAAATAAAAGACCTCTTGGTGGAGCTGGAGCTCGATTCATCTTGTTGTGCAAAAGCAAAGAGCAAGAAAATGGGAGGGAAAACAAAGAGAAGCTGGAGTTTGTGCTGGATTATTAGAAAGGTACAGCATTCATTTAGGGTTTAGGGCAGGATTTGCACACATACTGCACATACCTAAACACACACCCCTCATCTGGTATCCATTATTGGAAATGGGTGCTAGTTGCCAGCGTTGCCCACTCTGTTTTACACACAGGAAATGCCAGGGGCGCAGGGCAGGCGGGCCACGCTGAATAAGAGGCGGTGGGTTTGGTGAACCATGTGAGGGAGGTCTCCAGTGGAAAGTTATTAAACAAAATGGCTGAAATTATAACCCCCGTGTGTGATTCCTGTCTCACTGGTCATTGCATTTCAATATTATAACCTTTACAAATGAGAGTGCCAGTATTTTAGGATGGTTCAAAGTTTTAGGTCACCAAAGCCAGTGGGAGAGCAGGTGCAAGGGTTCGGGTTAAGTCCACAGGGTTTAAAATTTGCAATTTGCCACAGCTCTAAACAACATTTAAAATATAACACATCCACCATCGCCCAATAGATAATGTAGCCAGTGACCTCTGTGGAATAGTCTTACTGCTGTTTGAAAGAATGTGTGACCTTTATCAGTTTTTTAATTAATATAATAATAAATTTAGGATCGTCAGAGAAAAGTTCTCCCACTCCTACAGCTTTCTCCGGTTTATTAAGCAACTTCACCTACTACAGACAATCCCGCCTATTGTCTCTTATTCCTCCGTCATTAGTAATAGACTGCTTTGCCCAAGAAAGGTATTTAGTCTTTTAGCTCATGTTGTTTTGCTACATTTATTTGGACTCAGTGCTTCTGTGTAAAATCAGTTTTACTCTTGGCTAATATTTTGTTGGGGAAACAGGTGCATATGTGAATATGCGGCAATTTCAGAGCTGATTCTAATTCTGACAATGAATTGTCATGTACTCACACCTCTTCACGAAGACTTTGACTTTTTTAGTGGGCTTAAACAAGCAATTTACTGCAAATATGTCCAGTTAGGATCTGAGCCTCTTGTAAGGGGAGGATAAAAACCTTTTGTGTGATTCTCTCTTAACCTTGGGTTAATAAAGGTAGATGAGAATAGTGTGGTAATGTGTGGGTCTGAAAAGTGAAGCATCACAGAAAAGTCTTAATGCATCCTGTTTCATAGCCAGTAGGGAGTGACGCTTGTGGTTAAAAAGGACTTGCAGTTGTATCAAAGTCTATGGGAAGCAGACCTTTCTCTGTAGTTTCATGGGCTCAGGCAATACTTTCAGGTTATATTAAACAGGCCGTTAAGTTTTGTAAATTCTGACTAATCTATTAGAAGATTTTCCAGAATATGATCATGAGCATGTGGTTTCAAAGTCAGATCCACCCTTCATTCGACACATCCAAGTTGCTAATCTTGAAGCTTCAAAATGACACTTCACAAACCAGTGAGTGACACCAGTGCCTCAGTCCAGCTTTCCATTTTTTTCTGCTGTGTGCTCCTGTTAGCGATCATTAAATTAATCAGTCTTTAGCATCTAGAGGTAGCTGTCTAGCTGACAGCTAGGTAGATAGCTGAGGCGATGGTAAATTTCATGAAACTTGGTGGAGAGCTGGAGCTTGGGCAAAAAACAACGTAACTAAAGGGAAAAAGACTAACTTTAAATTCTGCTGTGGATCCAGATCTCATACTTTAATGTTGGTAAAGCACTGGCATTGGTTAGCGATGAGCTTCTGACTTCCCTCATAGTATGTACTTTGATCCAGAGTAATTTGAAGGGGCCTTATTGAGAAGAAATGTGTCGCTGAAACCTGCAGAAATTACGTCTTTTTCTCCTTTGTTTTCCCTGGAGCTCGTGCAATTTTTTAAGTGTGATGAATGGAAGCGGGCAGTACATGATAACGCTTGAATTTCAGGAAGCCAGAGGTCAAATTTGTTGGAAAAGCCTAGCAAACTGCCAGTGTCTATATATACAAACCTGCAACTTTCCATCTCCAAAAATCACAGCAGCATTTCCTTTTCTAAACATTTCAGCTAAAAATGTCAAGGCTTTGGCAGGAAGCAATTTGCTAAAAAGCCTGAGATGAAAAACAAGGGAGTGACCGCGACAGGGTCAAGCATGATAACTATCGGCACTCAGTCAGGCCTGCGAGACCACTGGCTACATTTTTATGACTTATTTATTTTAAAATCCAGCTAAAGCTCTTTTCTGCGACCTGTCAGCCATATATGATCTTAAATGTTAGGAATCTGAGCGCTTGATAATAACTCAGAGGTAGGACAGTTCTCGTAAGTACACGTTACAATTATAAATCTCCATCTGGAGATAAGAATAATATACGGCCCATATTTAACCGGGCAGCAAACAAATGGTCACAAAATGCCTCCCCACCTTCATGCCTGTTTACTCACAGCTGGATGTGAAAAATGTGTTAAATCTTGTTGGTAAAATTTCACTTCTGGGTGATGACAGAAAAGAGCCAAAAACAGCACATCGGGTCATCCTGGAAGCGAAGATGAGTAGGTTTGCATGAAGTGATTGTATCTTTCCATTTTTGAGGCTAATTTACAAGTCTCCCTTCTTTATGTATATGCTCCTTTGTATATATAATACATATATATACTTCCTTACAAAAACAGAGAGGCTGGATTTCTGGGACTTTCCTGCCGATTTGCTGTGAAAGCACTGAGGAAAGGTGAAACCTCAAACTGCTTAAGCACTAATTTTAGTCTAGAGGCATGGCTTGTATGCCTCCCACCCTGCCCAATTAAATAACAACATGAGTACATTCAGACTTCAATTCTAATTAAAATATATTTATTTTTACCTTTTACTTTAGTTACCCTTACAGGGTATTGTGTCAAGAAAACACTGCTGGAAATCAGTTCAGGACACCATCTTTCCAAAAAGACTTCATCCTAGTAGGGACTACTTTCAGCTGGGCTTTAATACATGTGACGTTGAGGGTGTGAAGTGAGAAAGAATTTAACCTCAACTCAGAGTTATCAGGATCAAATTCAGGGCTTTCGATCTTCAGTTACCTAAATCAAGGTAGTTATTAAAATATTGGTTCATTTGTCCAGTGTTTACTCCTCAGGAGATTACACATTCATGTGACACCATATAACCATCATGAACAGTTCCAGAGCAACAGATTTCTCTCAAGAGCAAACTGTAACCCTAAATAAATGTGAGGAAAATAAAAATTAAAAAAAATTGGAAAGGATATTGGTAAAAATAATAATAATAATAACAGAGTAGGCTAATAAGGACAGTAGCCATATTATTGCCTATCCCTAATTACAGTCAATATTTAATTAACTTTTAGTTTATTTAACACCAATTCACAATAAAAGTTTGCTCAAGGTGCTTTACATTGTAAGATAAACTCAATAAACAGAGAAAGAGATCCCCAGCATTTCCCCAAGTCCCCTCTGATCAAGGACTTGGAAAAAAAAAGCGGTGAGGAAGAACTCCCTTATAACAGGAAGAGATCTCTAGCAGACCCAAGCTTGGGAAGGAGAAGCACCTGCAAATCTTAAATAAATACAGGAAGAGATTCGCTCACTGTGCATTATTTTGTCACTAATGGTTGGTTGCTAGTAGACAGTCCACTAGTGTAATTACTACTCCTTTGTACTATATGTCAATCAACAGTATTCTTCACTTTCATTGGTAGTTGCTTTAATTTTTTGACTCAGAGTTGAGACGGCATTAACTCTTGACCTGCCAGTACTTGCTTTGGTTTCGGTGGTCACTTGTTGCCACATCACTGCCAGTCACTTCCTGTGTGGATGCCCCTTAAGGCTGCTTTATGATCAATCTACAAAGGTCTATAGAAAGGAAGTCAAACAAGGAATGGAATTCCTTTCAGTTAAAATCTGTATCTTTATTGACGATAGTCACTAAAAGGCAAAGATCCTCTATGTGCACACCGAACATCGTGCTGTTTCTATGGGCTGCTTTCGTGTACATTGATCCCTTATCTTGAAAAAAAAATGATGTTTAGAGATGCAGTGTAAATTACCTTATGAACATATCTGAGCTAAAATTAACTTAGTAGTATGGGATAATTCTAAAGTTACACTTAAAATCATGAAGTTACTTCAATTAAGGAGCTACTTCACTTCATAGTACAGAAATGAACTCCAGTGTCCGTGCTCATAGTAATAACGGAACCTGCCATTCTGTGTAGTTGTGTGGCTTTAAATATAGTATTTTGTGTATGTTGTATCATACAGCTGAGGTGTCCAGTCGAAGTTATTGGGTTTCTCTGATCCTTCATTGCATGTCAAGCGTGTTTTGAGAAGGAAACCACCATGTTCCACCATTAATGAGGAGCGACGTGGAAGAACGTATCATCTCTCCGTCTCGCTGTCTGCTGGTGTTTTCGTTCCGCTGCTCTGAAATGATGAAGCACTTGTTTTGTCAGCTCCTGAAATTCTCAGAGCGCATGCTTTGAAACTGTGGAGAGAATTCGTACGTTTCTTTGTGCTGGCTCACTTCCACTTTGTGCTTTTGTTATTTCAGATTTGTTGTTTGTGACCCTTTTAGTTCCTTTCACTGAGCACACCATGTTGCAGTTTGAGCTCTGTTGTTGCTGCTTGGAGCTTCCTGATGGATGTGCCCTCATTCGGCTCATCAGGTTTGCCAAGTGAAAAGCTGCAAATTGCCCCCTTTGTTTTCATGAAAGTTGCAACATTATTACTAACACTTGATTCCTTTTCCATTCATCAAGCTTAAATTGTGTTACCGAAGCATTTCAGAGTATAAATCTATTGAAATAATAGTAAATGATAATAAATCCAGTAGGTTCACTTGCAGCAATGAGCCTCTTACATAAATATCCCCCTTTTCAGGAAGTTTCTGGATCTTACTACATACCACTGAGTTCAATAGTCATTCTGGCACCGTCTGCCTGTCAGTGGCTACCGTTTCCCGACATTTTTAACATTTCTGAGCGATCACCTGGAGATATAAAGTTCCTGGTGCAGCTACAAATAAGACAAACAGCCTACCTTGTATTATTTATCGCCTCCAAATCTTTGACACATCCAAACACCTGTATCCACACATGTGAGATGCATTTTTGAGAGAGATCGTCAGGTCTGCAGCTGGCCTTCTCCTCACCTGGAGAACAATGTTTGCATCTATAACTGTGAAAGGCTGGAGCAGTTGTCTGGTTAGCAGCTATCTGGGCACTTGTTTCAGCAGTAAACCCTGGATTCATATTCAATAGCTTGTTCTGTTGTTGACCTCTCTTTCTGTTTTTTAGATGATTTTGGTGTTATTGTTATTTTTATTATGTGGTTGGTTGTTTAATAAATCCTCAGAGCCCACACCCAATAAATCAAAACATATCCGTTCTATATGGATATGGATGAACTGTTTTCACACATGAATCCACGTAATGAGGTCTGGATGTTGTACAGATCTGATTCTCTGGACGTTGTCCAGATGTGGCCTTTCACATATGTAGCAGACAGCTGGAGATTGATGGTCACGAGGTGGCGCCTGTGCCGATCAAGCAGGAGGCAGGACACGACACGACACACGTCAGCACACACTCGCTTTCTGTTAATTGTCTGAATGTATGAATCAGTGAAAGGTCAGGGCTGCAGTGCATGTGTGAAATGGCTAAGGTGTGATGGTCCACCACTTGGGTTTAAGGTGAAAAATCTGTTAACTGTAGAAACATCTGGCATGAAGTTAATGCTCCCCGGTTGATCCTACCTACTCTGGTTAGTGAGTATCATTTGGTTCAAAGCACCAAATGATGGTGCTATGTTCTATCCATCCATCCATCTTTTAGAGGAGAGGTGGGGTACACCCTGGACAGGGTCATCACAGGGTTTACATATAGTTAGACACCTACAGCCAATTCAGAATCACCTATTACCCAACACACACTTGAACTGTTGGAGGCATACCTGGAGCCATCCTTCATACTGTCTTCTTCAGGAAGAAGTTCACCAAAGGAGAAAACCAGCAGTGCCTTTACATACAAATTCATTTAAAGTCACCGATTCATTTTGTTTCTCCAGCCCAGTGTATCTGTGATTTAAACAGTTGTCTTTGGACATTATTCCACACTGTGCCAGAAGACAGAAAGAAGAAGATTCATACTATGAAAAGCGGTGCTTCCAGGATGACCCACTGCCTCCATGTGTCTTTACAGCCAGTCTCTATTGACCCACAAGCCTTTTTTTAGTGTGCATTTTTTCCTCTTGCCCTCGAGCCTCATCCTCTCTCGCGTAGCGCTTCCTTCAGCAGTCGCAGCAGCTGTCAGGATCATTTGGCTTGATTAACCTTGACTACTGTTCCAGTTACTTCCTGTAGATACCACACATTGCCACAGCGCTGATTTATCACACAGGCAGAAACTGGAAGATGTGTCACCACAACTGAGCTCCCTCAAAGGTTTTTCATAATCAAAGACTGTAACACAGGGCATTACATTGAGTGTCTCCGTAGCAGTTTCACCTTTAATTTCTCTGATAAATTCATGTTTCTAGTAAGACACATAATATAACAGGTGCTTTGATCATTTAAATAAATTGAATCATCATCAGGAAATTTATTTTACTCATAGTGCTCAACCCCCTCGATGTAGAGAAGGCCTGTATGCTCTTAGTTATGTATTGCTTTCATGCTAATGGATAAACAAGGCATTCGAAGAAAGAGGGGAAAAAAATACATATTGTGCTTTTGCTGTAAGACATTACATAACTCCAAGTTTGGGGAGGTTTCAAAGCATTGTATTGAATCCCTTTGACAACATTAACAGCTTCCTTCATTTTGCATGTTGTGACGGCCCTGCAGAGAGTGAGAAATGGAAGTTAGAGTAGGAGAGGGCTGACCCTCTGTTAAGAAAACAAACAGAAGAAGCCGTGTCAGAGTTGTATAATTGTTACACACTGAGCGCGCCAACTTGTTAGAGTAAACACACAATGGTGGGCTCATGACCAAAATATTCCTGTATTGGTCATGGTATCTGCACCTACTTAAAAAAAAAAAACAACAAAAAAAAACAACAAAAAGAAAACAACAGCCCCTCGTCTGATCAAATGCAGAGCCAGCCAGCAGCTCTGAGGCTAATTGAATTAGCAGTCACAGGACAGAACACATGCTCGCTACTCTGTTCTCCTCCTTATGACCGCAAACGTTTGCAGGAACACAACAACAGCTCAATCATGGGATAAATCATATGGCTTCTAATTTGAGTGCACTTTTTGTATAAGGAATCGATGTCTTCTGGGTTTAATTTCATTGGGATTTCTACTTAATTTTATATCATGAGGATGAAAATACTCGACTAAGTAAACATTTGTACTACAATTCAATATTTGTCGAGACATGTTGAACTTTAGCAAGTATGCAGTTTCTGATTTCTCCCACGTGAAAATGTTTAAGGTAATTGTCTGAAATTTTACACAAAGTGAGTGTCGTCCTTGCTACATAGACTACCTCCTGCTGTGTGCTACAGATGTGGACAGAATTATTAGAGCCTCTTTGAAATTTGTTTTGTCATTATTTTCCCAAGTGCTTTTCTAACATAGCATTTCTAAACTAGTTTTCTTTAGAAAGGATAAATTATTTTTGTTTGCACACAATAACAGAATTATTTCAGAAATAAAACTATCAGGGACATTATAATTAGCCTTCTGAAAAGTTGACTTTATTATTGAATAATAGCACAAACCACTGATGTGCAGTGATGTGATTTAACTTTGTAATGCTCAAGGCTTACACAGTATAAAAACTTCAGCAAGGGTTTGTGCTGTCACATGAGAAAGCATCATGCCAAGCACAAAATAAATCAGTTTAGACTCGAGAAAAATAATGTTTGATGCTCTCAAAGCAGGAGATGGATATACAAAGTTGTCACAGCATTTCCAAGTGTCAAGAACTGAAATGAGACATATCATCGATAAGAGAGCCGCACAGTACAGACAAGCCTTGCAGGTGGGAAAAGAACATTTTAAAGACTCTGAAAGGAAAGCTAGTGTATCAAAAGACCCCAGAACAACGGCCAACATACTAGTCGATGACTTAGCAAATCGGCTAAGCTATATAGATGTTTAAAATCCTTTATACAGTATCGTTTATACAGTAAGTTTTATCCAGTTAGATAAACACATGCAGAAAGACGTACAGACATACGCTGCAGTCATTATAGTAAGATGAAAAAAATAAATGGGCGACTTTGACTGTCAAACAAAAGAAATAAAAATGGACCTACAGAAAAAAACAACTGCTGATCTGTGAGCTTACTGAAGACCAGTATCTGTCACAATCATCTGTCATTTCTCCTTGTTCCTGTGCGTAAAGTAATGGCTTGCACAAGGACCATGGGCTTATGGCCATGTATTTAGTAAGTGCATGTTAGCGACATGTGCATAGATACAGCAGAGAAAACAAACAGGAACGCCCAGCTTTAGCATGATGGAGTAATCAAGAGCTGTGGGAAAGAATGTCAACAACGTGCCAAGTGCACGGAGACACGGACGGAAGAAGTAAGTGAGAAGGATGAATGTGCTTGAGATCAAGTAGAAAAAATATTCCACACTTTCATTTCATTGCCCTTCTTGTACAGAGAAAGAACTGCTGAGCATGCACCATCTTTCCCGGAGTTTCTAATCGTCTCTGAGTGCTACAACAGCTGTGAGTGTTGGGGTTTTTTTTCTCAGAGGAGCCTTCTTCATTACATGCTCAAGGAGTTTGGAGACTTTGTTCTGTTCAAGTTCCCCACCCTTACATCTGCAGCCCGTCCTTTGGTTCAAGGCAACAGCTTTTCCATCCCATGTCAGCTCCTGCTGCTTAATCATGACCATCCAGTAGAAAAATCCATGTTAAATCTGGTCTGTAAGCTGCGAGGGCGTTGCTGAAGCGTTCCACCGGGCGCTGGGGGACCGAGAGCCTGGCGCTCGCCCCTGACGTTGCTTGGGAAAGCCTGAGTCAGACTCATGAAACTGGACCTAACCCAGAGTGTTCTCTCCCTCTCTGTGTTCCTCTCTGTAGCCCTCCTATGTACTCTTCTTTTATTTTTTTTTTTGTCTATCCTCCTCTTTTTCTTCCCCCATCATTCACTGAGGACGGCACTGAATCCCCCCCCATTGTTGCTCATTTGCTTATCAGTCTGTGTGAGGACCACACATAGTGAAAAATCAAAGTGATTGGTGCGTTCATTCTTTCACAATCATTCTTGTACAGAAGAATTTGTTCCCTCCCAATAATAAACATTAAAGGAGCAAAGGGCTTACTTAGTGAAACTGATGTAGCAATCTTTTTTTTTCTTTCCACCAATGACATTTTTTTCTCTCGCATTGTGAATAGACACTCACAGCCACTTCATTAGGGACACCTGTTTCTTTGCGTGTTAACACAACTATGTAGTCAGTCACTTGGTAGCAACTCGATGCATTTAGACATGTGGACAGGATCAAGACAACCTCCTAAAGTTCAAACTGAGCATCAGAATGGGGAAGAAAATGGATTTAAGTGCCTTTGTGAGTGTAGAATGACTTTGGTGTTGGATGCACCATGTCTAGGATTTACAGAGAATGGTTTGAAAAGGGAAAATGTCCAGTGAGCAGCAGTTCTCTGGGAAAAAATGTCTTGTCGATATCAGAGGTTAGTGGACAATGGCCAGACTGCTTCAAGACAACAGTAACTCAAATAACCACTTGTTACACCGGCTGCCAAGCCTGACCAAAAAACTTAGGCTACAGTTCACACGGGCTCACCAAAATTGGACAATAGCAGATCGTAAAAATGTTGCCTGGTCTGATTGTCACGGGACAGAGTGGTCAGTACGGGACTGAACTCAGGCGCAGAAACCCAGAACAGAGCCAGCAGAAGGTTTAACAATGTTTATTTGGTTTAATGTGGCAAGACAAAACAACAAAACGTAGAGCTTGGCGTGGCCTGGGAAACGTGGCTAGGAGAATGTAGAACTAGGGCAAGGGAACGGGGCCTGAGATGCAGAGTGGAGCTGAGCAGGAACAGTCACACTGAAGAGAGAAGACAGTGGAGTTAAGGAAGTAGTGGAGGTGGCCCTAAAGTGGTAAATGGTAAGTATAACAATTCTTACTTGCAGTAGGGGAACACAGAGTGTTGAGAGGGGGGTGGCGAGAATCCAGGGGAGCTGAATGGCGTGGAAAGGCTGACCTGAGATCCGGGGTCTTCAGATGGATTGTGATGGCAGGAGGGCAGGCAGGTGAGGCACAGAGTGATTTCCAGAGCGATTGCTTGGTATCCTGAGTCCGACGGT
>VUQG01021586.1:23183-46336 GCA_015106755.1 Etia nguti | reverse complement strand
CCGGGGGGGGGGGGGATTTTTTTTTTTTTTTTTTTTTATCATATGCAGTATTCTTTGGCCCTAGAGCTGGCATTTAGCCCAGCGGATTTTGGTCTGCAGAAGAAGAACGCCAACTATTTTTACAAACTGGATAGTTTTGTTTTCAGTTTGTGTGCGTGTGTGTGCATGTGTCAGCATGACAAAATGAAATGTTAAACATGCTAACTTAAAACAAAAAAAAAACAAAACAGTAAGCCAGTTTTGATTTTGTTGGCAGGTCTGTCTGTGTATAGCCATCATTCATGTGTTGAAAGATTCTGCTAGCACCTTAACGCCCTCATAAGATACAGTCACGATACTTTGCAGGTATGACATCACAGTGAAATACAATGAAGGGTGTGGTCCTAGAAGTTATTGGCACTGGTGCTGGTGTGATATATTAACAGATTGACTTCTAGTTATTTGGACCATCTGGTTGCATCATAGCCAAAAGAAGCTATAACCTTCACTTTCCCTGACAGATATTTTCAACTTTTTTTGGCATGTCCAACTTCAGAAGACAGTTTACACTAACCAATCCACAATTTTTTATTAACAGTTGAAGTTTTAGTGAAACAAAGGTCATATTCATTCAGCCTATGTCACTTAACCTCGCAGTGATTTTATGGGGCTCGTGCCAAGTTTTGTTATTTTTAACATGGTATCAGCACAACCTGCCAAAGTACTCTGGAAGCTTGTGCCAGTGGTGCTGAGTGATGCTGCCATTGTGGTCAGTTTGGGGCACTAGGTGATGTGTTTAATTGGGTATTGGGCTGTATTCCTGCTCAATCACTTATTTTCTCCCATGCCTGCTAATATTTTGATTTTAAAAGAAGGAAACGGCAGATCAAAATGTAAGTCATAAAGACTTTTAATAGTCTTTAAATACACATCATAGAATATTTGCCCCAGTTGTTGCAAAAAGACAAAATATTGGATAGCAAACGGAAAATATTAATTCCAAACTGTTAGATCACGATCAAACCAGCTTTATCAAAAACAAACAAAGTGATGCGAGCGCTACGCTTGATAGATATTAGGAGTCAAAATAACTCCAAATCAATTGCTACTAGCAAAGAAACAGAAAAGACCTTTGACTCAGTAGAATACAAGCTTGTATATTTGGTGCTGAAGTGGTTTGGATTTAAAGGTGAAGATATAATTTTAACCAAAGGAACCTAGATAGCATCTCACACAGCAGCAAGGCTTATAATTTGAACGAAAGTGATTTCTATAGATGCAGCTGAGACATCACTTTGACAAACATATTAAAGTTACACAGGAACGTGACATGGGGCTCATGACACATGTAGGGGAAACAGCCAAAAAAGGCTGGTTTCTAGACTGTAATTATCTTCGCAGTCCCTCAAGAAGCATACCATTATCGTCAAATGGGAGAAGGAAGCAAATATTACACTGAAGAAAGAGGAATGGTTAAATATTTGTAAAACAAGTGCTAGCACCTTCAGTTCTGCTGAGTGGAGTGAATTTTCATGGAAGAATTGTAAGTGATTTTTTATTACTCCAGAAACAAAGTTTTGGCAAGACAACAGACCCAAATCCAGCTAACAATGGAGAAAACAATATCTTTTAGTAGACAAATCACGACCATATATTTTGCAATTGTCTAGCTATCTGATGTTACTGGGTTGAGGTTCTGACAAAAAAAATAAACTTGTGCAAGACTGAGATTGATTTTAGTTCAAGAATATAAATATCAGCTGAATTAAATACTAGAGAAAAGTACCTTTGTAACTTCTTGCTCAACGTCACTAAAAAGGCAATAACAAAGACAGTGCTGTATAAAGATTCATTAGTTGTAGGGGAGTGGTTGGCCACTGTTGAACACGTCACCAAGTAAGTAGTGTAAGTAA
Organism: Etia nguti; assembly: GCA_015106755.1. Lineage (NCBI taxonomy): Eukaryota > Metazoa > Chordata > Actinopteri > Cichliformes > Cichlidae > Etia > Etia nguti. Next base: position 44,444 of record VUQG01021586.1, on the reverse strand, counting down.
GTGTAAATTTTCCAAGTACATTTTTAAAGCTTCTATAGTCATGAAATTCTCACCAGATGTTGGTAACAACCCATCCAACCCACAGGGTCAAAGAAATCAAACCATAACATCCATAGGTTAGGTTATGTGTAATAATGAGAAATTACACAGGGAAAAGGACACTTTATTATCAACTGGTTCAGTCCTGAACTGATGGCCAGTGAAAAGAAGTCTCATTACCCAGCTGTCACACAAGAAACAGCTCATGAAACTAGTGAGCTCTTGCAAGCCTCTTGCAACCTTATTGTTCCAAAGCATATTAATGGCACTGGTTACAGAAGAATTTCTAAATTAAAGGCTCCGGTGAGCACTGCTGAGGCTATAACCTGGAAGTGGAAAGAACAAACCAGCCATGACCGTGTGCTTCCCATAAGATTTAAGACAGAGTGAAAAGAATTATCAGAAGAGTTGTCCAAGAGCCAAGAACTGCTTATTTAAGCTGCAGAAATATCTGGAGTCAGCAGGTACAATTGTTTCAAAGAACACTCACCACGCAATACTCCATTGCTGAAGAAAAAGTATGTTGAAGCGTGTTTAGACCAAAATTGAAGTCTTTGGACTCATAATACACGCCATGTTTGGAGTTTAAAAGGCACTGCATGTTACCTGAAAAGGACCATATCAACAGCGAAGTTTGGAGGTGGGAACATGGTGTGGGGCTGTTTTTTAACAACGGCACAGAAGGAAACCTGAAGGAGACATGTACCGAGACATTCTTGATTAAAAATCTGTCGTCTATGAGGATGATGATGAAATGAGAGTAGACCTTTCAGCATCGCAATGATCCCAAACACACAGCCAAGGAAACACTCAGTGGGTTTCAGAGACAGAAAATTAAGCTGCTGAATGGCCCGGCCAATCGCCTGACCTGAATCCGTTTAAAAATCAATGGAAAGAACTAAAGCTGAGTTCATAGAAGAGGCCCACGAAACCTTGAGCATTTAAAGACCGTCTTTGTGGAAAAATGGGCCAGAATCACAGCTGAACTATGCACGTGACTAGTTTCAGCATGCAGGAGGTGTCTTAAAGCTGTCATCACCAACCTACCACTTTTGTATAAAGTATTAAATAAATTTCAGTAAGCGTGTTTAATACTTTTTCTGTGTCATTTCCCATTATTTCGCAAAACTTAATTTAGGACATTTATGTTTTTATTTCTTTGAATGTGTGAACTGGATGGGTTGTTACCAACATCTGGTGAGAATTTCATGTCAACAGCAGCTTAAGAAATATATTTACTTAGAAAACTGGTGACGCATTCAGTACTTAATTTGTGAAATGGAAAGACTTGTGTTCTTCTTAAGACTTTGCACTGACAAGTTTCAAAAGTATTGGTCAAAATGGAAGGATGTGAACAGCGACTGGGCTGTCTTTTTACTTTTTCTGTTCTTCGGTCTCTCCTTTCTCCAAGATTGTTAGACACTTTGCCTATTTTTTGCATTAGACTGAAATGTAAATTTTGCATAGGTATTAAAGGGTAAAGAAGAGAATGACAAAAGGAACTGAGGAAGAAAAATGTCCACAGAGAAGGACTTGTTCTGGATCAGCTATTTTCTGTCTGTAGTCATCTACATTGACCTAGGGGGGTTATAAAAATAAAATAAAATAAACCTCTACTTTATTTTCCCAGGACTGAAAATTCACAGTCACATTTGGTCTAAAATCAAGTCTCAGTGAACAAGTCCAAAGTACATAAAGTAGACACATTCATGGCTCTCTAACAACACATTTATCCTCACACAATAGATAGGATCACCTTTTAAGACTGCAGTTGCATAATATATAGAACTTTAAGTTGAATGAATTGCATAAAGTTTTTTTTCCAGGCATGGTATTAAGTCAGGTTTGTTGTTTGCTCTAAGTCCAAGATAAATACATGGTCAAAGAGGGATTAAGAAGTAGGATTTGCCTGCACGGCAAGTATTTAAATGGACTGTACTTTATTTTGTTGCGCTTCTATAGAGATCACATGAACAAAGACTTATCTGTAGGTTTGAGTCGCTTTTTTAGGCCACAGGTGGCTAAAATATATACAAAGCCATCTAGGAAATTGGAACAAGAATATGTGAATGTAACTACAAAACACACAGATAAAATACCAATATCTTTCTTATAGGACTTTTCTTGATTCACAACGCTACAAATTAGGTTAGCAAGGTAGTAAAGGAAGGCACGTTGTTACTTTTGGAATTATAACTGTATTATAACTCTTCAAATATAGCATTTTTAAATTATTAAGACCAGCGATACTTAGATCAATCAGGCATAATATTATCTGCATTGGTCACCCTTTTGCTGCCAAAACGGTCCTTACCCAAGAGCCAGCCTTTGCTCAACACATGCATTGATGAGCCGCCAAGACCCTGTCACCGGTTCACCTTTGTTCCTTCTTTGGACCTTTCATAGATAATGTTCAATACAGACTGGGAAAACCCCACAAGAGCTGCAGGTTTGACGATGAATGGAATATATAAAACCCATTTTAAAGATCCATTTATCCATTTGCTGCAGTGGAAATGCAGTTTGTTTGCATTCCACTGAACTGACACAAGTTTCTTTAATTGTTTTGGTCATCTTCACGAAATGCTCTAAAATTACCATACAGCTGAATCTTTAACATCTTGAGCATTTCTCACAAACTAAACGTGATGATAATTACATTTCATTCATCGCACAACTGTTGTAGTAGCCTTGATTCACTTTTCACCAAGTTTATCCAATAAACTGAATCTGTAATATTCCAAAAAATAAATAAATCACATTGTTATATACAATTATACATTTTTAATTGGAGGTAACATTCAACAGCAAACAAATTGCTAGAAGTTGTATCATAGTTACTATAATTAAAACTTCTAAAGAGGCAAAACGCAATTTATGCACCAAACCTATGGTGGAACTATATGTACATACATACTGGCCTATAGTTTGCAAAGAACTATAAATACTTTGATAGAAATAACTCAAATATTAACTTAAATTTTACACAATTTATCTTTTGGAGTTATTACAGTCAGCAGCACAATAATAGCTCCCAGTGCATAATCAGCTTATAAACAGATCCACACACACACACACACACACACACACACACACACACACACACACACACGGTATTCTTAATTCAGAATTCACGATGTAGCTTCCAAAGTAAAAGTAAATTCCAATAAAAACTAAGAAACAAAAAACAGATTGACTCTTCAGCAGCTTTAAAAGCTTTGATTCCGAATAATGTTTTGTTGAATTAGACATTTACAGATTATTTAGTTTGTTTTAGCTTCCTGTAGTTGGTAACAGACAACTATGTGAGGCATACATGGTCCAAAACAAGACTTGTCCATCAAAATTTTTCCTTTTGGCTCATTTTTAAAAGCTCCTTCATCAGTTAGTGTTGTTTGACACTAATAATATGAGGGGGACTGGACTCCTGCTGAAAGTCTAACTTTCCTCCAGAGAGAAATTTGACTCTCTTCTGTGAAAGAAAAGAGGAAAAGCAGTTAACAAGAAGTTCATGAGAAGGAGGTGGAGGAGGAGGAAGAAGCGCTAAATAAGGAGGATGTTTAAATGTTTCTGACACTTACGTGTCTTGGTGCTTGTTTATCATGTGATTGTTGTATTCCAAAACAGGAGGGATTGTCTCTTCATCCTCAGGAAGCTGGAACCAAGAGATAGAATCAGACCAACTAAAAATGAACCAGTATCTGAGGCCTGCATAATCAAAGGGCAAGAACACCATCTAGTGCAGTCTTACCTCCCAATACGCTTCATCATCAAAGCAATAGTCATCGGCAGGATCTCCCCAGATGGGAAACCTCAGGATGAAACCTTTAAAAATAGAACATTATATCATTAAGGTTTGTTACTTCAGTTATTCTTGCCCATCATAGCATTGCTCACTGTAAATTTTCACAAACTGTTGGTTATAGCATCATCAAACTCACCAACACAGGCTCCTCCAACTAGTCCGAAAGCAATTGCTACACATGTGCCAGCAGCCTGGTAGGCTCCCTGCGTTCCCATAGTCCTGTTTTCATACTTGCCAGTCAAGCCAAATGTCTCGATCAACCTGCGCAGAAGCAAAACAACCCTTGAATGTTGGTGCACTTTAGGTGCATCATAACTAAGGTAGAAACTTCAAATGTCACAACATAGTTCAGGTAAATCATTTCAAAAAGATGTGGTCAAATAACTGGGCGTGTGGTTCTGTAGAAGTAGTGAGTCAGTAAACAGGTCTGGTCAAGTTCTGAATTTTAAGTTCTATGTGTATTTCAGATAGTCGCTCACCCCTCTTTGCTATAGATCTCTTCAGAAGCTAATGCCGCGACTAAGGCACCTATGAAGCCACCGAGCATCCCTGGCACTGCATGCAGGTTGTGGATGCCACATGTATCCTGGAGCTTGAGCTTTTTCTCCAAAAAGGGCTGAGAAAATAAACAGTCACACATTAATTGGTGAAGGTGTCTAAAGGTCTCTATGTCAGTGATCTTTTATTTATCTATCCATAAATATTTGGGCAGAGACGACCTTTCTAATTTTGGTTCTGTACATTACCACAATGAATTTTAAATGCAACAACTCAGATGCAGTTATCTAAGTGGAGACTTTTACCTTTAATTTAGTGGGTTGAACAAAAAGATAGCATAAAAAAAATAAAAATAAAAATATGAGGAACTGAAGATTTTTTTTAAACAATCTCTTCATTTCATGGGTTCAAAGGTAATTGGACAAATTAAATAACCGAAAATAAAATGTTCATTTCTAATACTTGGTTGAAAACTCTTTGCTGGCAATGATAGCCTGAAGTCTTGAACTCATGGACATCACCAGATGCTGGGTTTCCTCTTTTTTAATGCTCTGCCAGACCTTTACTGGAGCTTCTTTTAGTTGCTGGTTTTTTGTGGGCCTTTCTGTCCGAAGTCTTCAACAAGTGAAATACATGCTCAATTGGGACAATATTAGTTGACTGACCTGGCCATTCAAGAATATTACTCATAAACTTCTGGGTTGCTTTGGCTGTATGTTTTTGATCATTATCCATCTGTATTATGAAATGCCACCCAACTCAGTTTGACTGCATTTAGCTGGATATGAGCAGACAGTATGTCTCCAATCACCTCAGAATTAATTCGACTGCTTCTGTCCTGTGTCACATCATCAATAAACACTAGTGTCCCAGTGCCACTGGCAGCCTTGTACGCCCAAACCATCACACTGTCTTTGTGTCATCCAATTTGAATGTGGATACCCTCCAATGAAAGCTGAGATTCTACACATTATGTCTATGTCCATTATATAACTATAATTCCAATATGTTTCAGTAAACGGCTATTTAAAAAAAAAAAAAAAAAAAACTTCTGTCAGTGTCCAGATATATGGACCTAACTGTATTTGTCCTTTTCTGTCATCTTCCATTTATATACCCTCCCCAATTCCATTATATTAGAATAAATTTCACAGTCACCACACCTTGCTGCCATTTATTGTAAACTATTCATCTTATACTCAATATTAAAACTACAGTGAACACTCTTAAAATGAGTGTTCTTGTCATACTCCTGATTTCCAAACAGCATTCAAAGTTTTTGTATGCCACCATTGCCTTTTTTATTTTGGGGTTTTTTTTTCCACTGATAGCGCCACAAAAATCTCTCAGAACAGAAGTTACACGATTAATGATGACATCACTCACCGTGACATACAGGAACCCAAAGGTGGAGATGATACCACAGCAGAAACCCACAATGACTGCACCGTAAGGAGTGATCATAAACTCTGCTGCTGTTCCCATTGCAACACCGCCAGCCAGAGTGGCATTCTGGATATGTACCTATCAGGTAAAAAGCAGCACGTTAGTCTTCAGAAATAAGAGGATTTCAGGAGCTTGTGTATGCTTTTTTGTGCAATACCATGTCCAATTTTCCTTTCTTTTGACCCATACTGGAGATGGCCACAGCGGTGAGAACACAGGAAGCGAGGGCAAGGTAAGTGTTGATGGCTGTTCTGTGCTGTCCAGCACCGTGGGCTGTGATGGCTGAGTTGAAACTGGGCCAGAACATCCACAGGAAAAGTGCACCTGCGAGGTGTAAGATAGGCAAGGACACATTAGGTGGGCTAAACAAAACACAGAGTGTGTCAAACTACATAAAATCGCGAGCTACTCACCAATCATAGCAAACATATCAGAGTGGTAGACCGAACCATTGAGACGTTTACTTAAGTTCAGGTTTGGTCGGTACAGCACCCAGGAGATGGCCAAACCATAGTATCCTCCAAAGGCGTGGATGACCATGGAGCCACCAGCATCTCTGCACTGTAAAAACAGTTACGTTTGGCTTTAGTGCACAGAAAAACACAGCTGCAAACGCACAAAATACAAAGTCTGAAGCAAAATTCTATTTTTTTGTGGCCGCTGAGACTCACATGAAGGAGTTCAAGGATGATGTATTCCTCCACAGCAAAAAGTGTGACGCCAAATAAGGTGACAACCATCAGCTGGACAGGGCTTACTTTCCCCAGGAGGGCCCCGTAGGCGATCAGAGATGCAGCACAGCAGAAGTCAGCATTGATCAGACTGCAGGAAAACAACCACAGTTCAAACCGGTAATTAACCTTTACAGGTTAAAGAATGTGGTTTCATTTTTGAGTTACATAACTAACCAAAAAGCGAAGGCACTTACTTCTCAATTCCGATGTGGATTTTTCCAGTGACGGGGTCAAGATGGTGGAACCAACCTTGCATGATTAGAGCCCACTGTAGACCAAAGGCAGCGATTAGGAAATTAAAGCCCACGCCACCGAAGCTGTAGCGCTTCAGGAAAGTCATGAGAAAGCCGAAGCCCACAAAGATCATGACATGCACATCCTGAAAGCCTGCAGAGATTAAAAGAAAAAAAAAGAAAAGAAAAGAGAAACCATAACATTATGCTGTTGAAAGCAGGTGTATCACTGATACCTGTGGACCCCCTGCCCCCTGGCTTTAAAAAAAAAATTAAATACAACAACAGCAGGAGGAGTTTGAATTACTCAAAATCCATTTCTGGATTTTACTTTCACTTCAACTTTACATTTTTTCCATTAAAATCGTCTTATTAACTTTAGTTGTATAATTTATGCATTCATTCAGCTTCTATGGTAATTTCTGAAAGACAGTAACATTGAATGAAACATTGCACATTAAAGCTTATTCAGTATTTGAGTACTTCCAGATTACCACACATAAGCCTTGTTGTTGTCTTCTTCATTTAATTATTTGAAGCTTCTTTTTTGTGTTGCATACACAGAAGAGATGTCTCGAATTGAAAGTTAACTTCATAAAATTCCTTTGAATTTCTAGCAGTTAACAGACGCCAGGGGCATAAATAGGGGAGTGAGAATGGGGGGGGAAAAAAAAAAAAAAAAAAAAATATATAAAAAAAATATTAAAATTAAAAAAAAAAAAAAAAAAAAAAAAAAAAAAAAACACACACACACAAATAGGAATTCACAGTCATCCCATTGCCATCAGTGGAAGCCAATAAAATCTTTAAGTATGACTGTTCGACATTGTTATTTATTCAAACATAGATCTACGCTAAAAGCGCATGCATGTAGCATGCTAAAAGTAGCACATGCACTTGAAAATGAAAAGCGATGTCTTATAAGCTCCCTGTTGCTGTACTTACTTGGGTATCTGTAGTAGAAGTCATTCTCAATGTCGCTGGTGATGTTATGACTCTTTTTGTATTCAACCCAGCCTTTTGCATCTGATTCGTCGTCATACCGGATAAAAAGTCCAAACAGAACAATCATAGCAATCTGCCAGACGAAGCAGACAGCCGGCAAACTAACACGCACATAGGTGTTCTTTTGCGGGCCGAAGAAATTTGCAGCTCTCTCACAGCAGTTTCCCATCTTGGTGGCTTTCTCCCGATGATGCTCTGATCACTCCTCAGGCAGGCCCTCACTAGGCTGTGACTTCAGGCTGGATGACAGCATCTATATATACTGTGAGCTTTGGGGGTGTGTGACTCTCTCTCTACCACTCACAAGCAAGGTGTGTGCTCCTGTTATCTTTCATGAGGTAAACCACTCCTTATCTGCTGATGTTCCTGTTAAAACTAGAGGACGTTATTCCTAGAACAGGCAGCAGGAAATACTCTGATTACACCACTAAATGTGTGTGTGATAGATTGAAATTATGCATTAAATACATTTGAAGAGTACTAGCCCAGTATGACTTCTCAAAACGCCCATTATATCAAAAGTGTCCAATAGGTCAAAAAAAAACAGTAAATATTACAACCTGTAACAGTTAATGGATTCAGCAGCTGTCTCTGCAGCTGGAATAAAGAATTGCTACTGCTGTTCATTTAATCCTGTACTGGAAATCAATTATGAGTGACAGCTGTGTGTTCTGTCCAGGCATGAAACTGATCTCAGGTGAACACACCTGTCAGGTTTATACTACATTTCAGAGAGAGCTTCATACTCGATTTAGGATTTTTTCTTAACCAAGTTTTTTTAAAAATTGCTTTTACAATTCTTCTTTTATGTAACATCCCCATATCTGCCATGCCCTTTTCTACTCTTTGAAACAGTGTCTGCTTTCTCAGGATGAAGTGAGCAAACATGGCCCGTTTCCAGTTTCATAGAACATCAATTTAACGCAGCCGAGCCTTTTTAATTGGCGCAAACGTCAATAAAAAGTCTTGAACGTGGCATGCTAGGCAAAGCTGACTAAAGCAATGTACCTTCCTTAGTGCACTGCCCACATCCTTGACACACTAGATTAAATGTCAGCACTCTAATATTTAGTCTGTAAATCTGCATAAAGCCGCCTATAATGCTTTTTTTTTTCAGTTTTGTGTACTTGAAGATGCTTTGAGCGAGCTGTTTTTAATATACAGTGAGAAAGGTTGTTGCTGACTGTTGTCCCCTCCGTGCCTTACAGTGTCTGGGTACATTTTGTTCTCATTGTGTTTCCACATCTGCTGATTATCTCATCAAAGAGATTCCAGTTTAAGGACTCATCATGTGCTGGGTAGAAGCTCTCTTGCACCTGAGTGACACATGCAACATTCTTGACAGTATCTGATTTCCCTCTTCAAAGATAATTCACCTTCTTTAACTTGTTATGTAATGCACTGAGTATTCATATAATCAGATTTATATCCTCCAGCTTACTGCACCATATCCGACATTATTTGTATAGAGCTTTACCCGGCCTGGAAAATTCTTAAGCAAACCCTTATTTTGCTTCCCATGAGCCAGACTTTCTTGTAAATGATCTTTTGCAATGTTTCTGATGTTTTTGGACATTGGCTGCTTTTTCACTTACTTTCAGTCCAGTCCTGGTACTTGAACATTTTCATGTTGAATGTTTTTATGTTTTTTTATTTTAGTTTTTTGTTAATCCGTTCAAGACTAATCAATGAATCATTCAAGCATAAAAAAAAGCACATAACTCAAGGACTGATGGACTTTAACTTTAGGCACTTTGTTATTAGCAGCCTGCTACTATTTGTATAACTGAAAAATACCAAAAATAATGTGTACACGTTTGCAAATGTTTCGATAAATCATTGAACCTCTTTACTAATTTCCTAGCACAATATAAAGAAATGAGGGGCGACTGGCAAATTATCCTTGTCAAAACTTCCAGCTGAGATTGTCCCACACAGGGATCTTAACTGGCAGCAGGGCGGCATTAAGTAATAATGTTTCTCAGTCAAGTTTGTATTGAAGCCCTGACACAGCCTAACTGAAATGCCCTAAAGCAAAAAGCAGCCATGCTTGCATAAATGAATGTTGCTATTAAAACAGTTAGTACTGATCATGCCGTCTTTAGTCTATGCTGCAAAAACGATAAAATGTTGCCTAGAAATGTGTTCAAACATGTGACAGAGAAACGGTATGAAGATTTCAGATCTTATCTGATTAAGTTATTTCGGAAATGCTACAGTCACATGGTGTCCCATGTACAGCTTTGACAGTAGAGAGCTCCTAAGTGATCCTGGTAGAGATATTAAGAGCGCCTGTCAATCAGCAGGTAAGGTAGACACAGATCAGTGCACTACAACTATTCAAACAAACTTTTTCAATTGTCTTCTGTTTCTTTCTTAGATATTGTCTTAAAAATATTATAAGTGTGACAACCTGGCAGGTCTGCAAGTTGGCATCACAGACAAGTATTTAAACTATTAAGATTATAATAGCTTTGGGAAGTAGACATAGAATGCCCATTTAAACTTTTATTTATACCACTTGCAGTTCTGTGCAAACATAATGAGACACCTTGGTGTGGTGCGCAGTGTGCTCTTAAAATATGTTGAGTAAATTAGACAAATGGAGGACAAAAGAAGAAGGGACAGGCCTAAAAAACTTTCTGCAGCAGATGACAGTGTCTGAAAGTCATGTCATTAAAACCAGGGGGGGGTCCAGCAGAGCCAGACACAGGACCCAAGTGGTGTTGGAGATTCAGCGCTGAAATTGTGAATTCAGAAAAGTGTGATCAGATTTTAATCCACCATATAACACCATCTAGAAACCATGTAATTGGTAACAGCTTCATTTTTGAGCATGACAGTGATCTCATACACTGCCAATGGAATGAAAGCACACCTAGACAGAAAAACACGCAGTGGATCACTCTCAGTCATGGACTGGCCTCCCCAGAGCCTGGACCTCAACATTAGTGAAGCAGTGTGGGATCATCTCTATAGAGAACAGAACAAAAGGCAGCCAACGTCCAAAGAAGACCTTTGAATTTCCTTCAAGAAGCCTGAAGAGCTTTTCCGAAAGACTACTTAAAGAAATTACAAGAAAGCTTACCCAAGAGAGCTGAGACAATGCTAATAGAGACATACCAAATGTGAACTTTCAAGCTCATTAGATTGTAATATCTGTTTTTGCTTTATATACTGTGTTTAAATGCATTTTTGCAGATCTTTCGATAAATCACTGCACCCATTTCCCATTTCCTACCAACATATAAAGAAGTGAGGGGTGACTTATAAACAGTGCTGTATTTTTATACCACATAAATTGTAAAGAAAAAACAATTGACTAACAAATGAGTGACAATGGCATATGCTTCCATACATGTGCACTGAATACTACAATCTGATATCATTAAATCAAAATGACAAAAGGAAGAAGTCAGCTTTGAAAAATAGTTTATTGTTAGGAAACAGAAGACAGGAGCTTCATTTACAAAGAGTTTAACTGTCTTACTGTCAATAATATGTATTTAGATCACTTGCAAACAAATCAGTAAATAGGGTTGTAAACTGTGTTCAGTAGTGGGGCATATAGCTATGGGAAAAATATGGAATAAAACGAGGTTATGATTATCGTTACGATGGGTAAAACTGGGGTATGGGCAGAGGTGTGAACCTTTTTTGGTGCTGATGGGGGGCATGCCAGAAAAAGGTTGAGAACCATCACAGTAGTGTGACAGGAAACAAAGTGTCAGCCCGGTACATAATCAGGCTCTGCAGGTCATAACATACTTTTGACATTTGCGCACAGCAGCAAATTACAGCAGGATTCCAGTATGTAAACTATTATTAATAAAGATGAATGCACATTGGTGAGTTCAGTAATGTTAAAAGAATTGACTATGTTCTACAGAAACATTTTTAAAAGTCTCTCCTCCTGTGTGTATTGTGTTCATGTTGCTCTGTCTCATTTCCCTGATTTAGTTCAGCTGTGTCCCCTTTTGTGTTCCATCTCCCTGATTACCTCATGTGTATTTAAGCCCTCACTTTCCTTAGTTCATTATTGCAATCTTCATCATGTGGTGTGTCTTCTTTGTGTTTTATTCTCCTAGTTGATTATTAATTCCGTTCTGGGTTTCCATGTTTCCTAGATTGTAGTTTTCCTTTAAATCCAGCAATAAAACTGATTTAAGTTGAGTTCCGCCTCCAAGTCCTGCGTATTGAGTCCACACCTCAGTATACGACACACAGCATTAAATGACACGTAAGGGCTCTGCAAATGATTTTAAGAGTATGGAAACAATCTCAATCACGAGCAGTGGCATTCAAAATATCAGATCTCAACAGTGCTCTCCATCACAATCCCTAAAACACACACTGAGGGAATACAGGCATAGTCCGGCAGTCTCAGGGTCTAACGAGGTTCGATGAAACAACACCAAGGTGCTCTGAAATTACAATGTAATGGCAATTGAATTTGTCATTATGTCAAGTTCCAATACCTTACTGATTTCCTTTAAATTGTGGCCTACTTGTAAGTGCCCCTTTCTTTTTCCATAATTTTCATAATAACTTTCCATATCAAAAACATCAGCAACCTGCTGACCACTTCAATCCTATCAGCAGAAAGGCATCAAAAAATCTTTTCTCCTCACATGACTGATTTCCGTCATTTCATCTTTATCGTGTCATCATTCTTCTCGGTTGCGCAACATATTTCTTTGAGTAATCTGTGACAGATTTATGGAAGACGAGTTCATCATATGAAATGAATCCTAATAGCACATCTTTCCTAAAGAAAATAAAATGTCAGTCACGTTGATTGCACTTTGATTGTGAAGACTGACCCGGGGGAGAGTGACAAAACTGAAAGGAATTTCATAGAACTTGTCAGGTATGTACAGCAACAGCGCGCAAGATGTCCCAGCGATAGGACTGCGTCAGGCAGTCGGCTCTGACAGAAACCTACAGGACAATCCTGAAGATGATCTGACATGCAGATAACCTGCAAAAGCATTTTAGAAGAGACAAGAGTTTTAACTTTGTCAGACAGCATCTTTGTCTCTCACATGGTCCATCATGCGACTTCTGGTCCATGCACATGCAGGTTAGTCACACAGCCTCACAGGTGATTGAGCTAAACTGGACACACACTACCGCATTATTGATGGGATAGCTGCTTCAATGGGTGTCTTTACATCAGCTTTTTATTTTTTTGGCGCAGGTTGTAGAATGTGTTGCTTTTTGTATGTTACTAAAACACCAGATTGAGATTTTATTTGATTTTGTTTTTTATTTAAAACTTGCTTATTTTTTTTATTCTCAAATTAAAGAACCACTAAATAATTGAAAACATATTAACTTGACCGAGTTTAAGAAAAGAATTTATCCAGTGTCCACTGCTTTGTCCAGATTTTATGACTTTGTTTCTACTGGGGAGAAAATTGGGATCCTCAAGGCATTCTGTCAATCACTGTCTTCTACGTCATTCCTTCAAACAGTTCTGGTCTAGAAGTGATCGATTCCCTGAAGGATTCGGAAATTGAAACACTACAGTAGGACATTAAACAAAGCTCAGTGGAATTAAATATTTTATAGCTGCAGATTTGTGTTCACTGTTCTACTGTCATCAACGTCAATCGAAGTTAACCCTATTGTTTTTGTTTTCATCTCGAATTTCTGGATCTTTAGTTAAATTTTTAACACCCTTTTCATTTCAGCAAATCATTGTATGCGCATCTTTTACTAGATTTAGCTACACAGCACTGTGCAAAAGTCTTGAGTAGGTCTTCCATTAAGGCCTTTTTCAGTGAAAATTAGATGGATCAACTGAAAGACCGTATTCATCTCTCAGGTCATCTGTCAAGCTGTAGATAAATTTTTAGCCCTGCCACTTTTTCTTTTCTCCTCTACTTGTTCAGTCAACTCAAATGTTTTAAGAACACCAGAATTAGATCTACCAAGTTTGGGACCAATAGCTCTTTGAGTAATCAATTTGTTGATGCAAAAATATTTTATTTCTGTCCAACTGTTTTTTTTTAGCATTATTCATAGATTCGGCTAAAGAAATTGAACCAGACTTTTGTGACAGGATGCCAGCACCAATGTGCCTAAAAATACAATTTAGAAATCATTCTTTTCTCAGTTTTCTGGTATGTGTTGACACAACACTGATTTATCGTTTAAGTTAGGTGCTCTTTTTATGTTTGAATGAATAATATGTCAGATTTAAGTGGCTTAACAACTTAACATTAATCTGAAAATGGGCATGTACAAGGAGTGGAGTGAAAACGAATGAAAAAGCACACAGTGTACAAAGAAAAACATTGAAAGACATTCAGAAAGTCTGAAGAACTATTGCTCAAGAGCGATTTAAAACCTTAATACAAGAAAGTCTGGCTCCTTGGAAGCAAAGCATGAATAATGAGGGGTGATTCAAGACTGACACAGCTCTGTACAGTCACTGGCAAAGTATCCTCGTCAACCTGCCAGTTGACATACCCATAAACTGAGATCTAATGTGGCAGCATGATGGCATTAGGAGAAGTAAGAATGTTTCTAAGTGAAGTTTGTTTTTAAAGCCCTACCACCACTGGCTCAAGAATTATGCACAGGATTTTCTGCTGCTTCTCTCGCTTGCTTTTTTTTCCATATGTTAGAGCTTCTTTTGCTGCCTGTTATAGGCATACATACATTCTTGATTTCGAATATTACTAAAGTCTAGCATTTGAGTTATACTCAGTACATTAATGCCGTTTTCTTCCCACAAACAATGCTTTAATTTTCACATTAGAAAAAAGTTGTTGGATGGTTTTTCTCTCCCTCTTGTTGAGTCCAACTACATGTTTTTACTTTGTTGGGCTGACTGTTTCAGCTTGTTAATCTGCCTTCCGTAAGTGGGACTAAATGTTTTTTTATCTGTGAAATAAGACACTTAGTTCAGCACTTGGCCATATCATGCTTTTGTGCAAAATGTAATTCAGATATCTAATTTTTAATTTAAATGGCATATACATGTCCCCACTGTAGATTTGTAGCAGTAGCAAAGCACAGAACTACTGAATACCACTCATCACATGAGTCAGGTGACACTGGTGACATTGTGCACAGTAGAGGTTTCATATTTACATGTTGAGGTTAAAAAGCTTTGTGCATTTGTTCTTGGTGCTATTTCCTGTTTGTGTCATGCATGTATATTTTTTCTCCTCTTCCCTTAATTTGATTAAAATTATTCTCAATCTGTAAACCATTGCTCTCTTAGCAGTTGGATTCTTAATTACTTTATTTCATTGCCATCACTATTCATGCTTAAGAGCATAAAACTTTGGTATAGAATGCATTTCTATTATTTTGTTGTACCCAGAATAATTTAGGCATATTCCGATCAAGACAGTTAAGCTGATATTCTTTAAATAGATGTTAGCATATTTTTTGTCATCTCTCTGGCCCAATCTTTCACAATAAATGACTGTAAAAAACATGGATGACCTAACAGCTCCCCTAAAGTGGACCCAAAATGTCTCCAATGTCTTTAATCACTAACATGATGTTGTTAAATTTGGGTGTGGTCACTCTTGCTGTTTGGGAATTGAAGCTAGGATACAGACGCTTAGATAAAATCCAGTGTTTACTTTCCATAATCACAACTGTCTTTTTCAGAGTAACAGTGTGACGTGTCCTGCAGTAAAGTGACTTGTCTCAGTTTTGTGCTGAGTTAAATGTGTGACTTTTATGTCAATCAGCAGATTTATCTTGCCTTTGCTAGCTAGCTAAGAGGAGCTGCTACTGGAGGGAAAGCTGGTCGTCAGCTAATCTGTGTACATGAATGAACTTGCCCTGATTTTCCTTCCCGCTGTCACCAAGTCTTTAACTTACAATATAAAGTCCCTTAAAGCAACTGTTTATGTGATTTGACGCTCTATAAATAAAACTGAACTGAATCGAATTACCCGGTCACTTACTAATGCTACCCTTACTATACTATTTGAGTATTACACTTCAAGAGCAGCAACCGCAGAGCTGGTCATAAAATATCTGCAAACAGCAGCATGTGTCTGTCTCTCTCCACACGTGTCTGGATAGTAACACCAAAATCTTTTTTAAAAGGGTGTACTACAACAATCCCAACAATCATTAATGGCAGATTTAACGCAGTATTAAGTGAAGATTAATTACTGACAGCACTGAAAATCTTTACACTGTATTCTTGGCGGACATTCAGAAACTGCCTGTAGTTCCGCTTATTCCAGGTTTATTGTCACTGGATTTGTGTAAAACTCGTGAGGACATCAGATATGTAACAACTGTGCTTTCAGGCATTGTAACAGCTTGAAAATCAGAGATTTTTAAATGTTAGAGGGGGGTAAATTATTGCCTTGCCTAATGCTTAGTATTTGCTTTTACTTTGCAGTGTAAAGATGTATGCACTATCCATGCAATCATACAAAACATGTTTTGTTACCTTGGAGCCAAAAAAAAAAAAGAAAAAGAAAACATTAAAACAGGCCTGAACATCACAAGACACTCATGTGATAACTACAAGCTACAGAACATGTTCAACCGGTGAGGTTTCAATTACAAAATGGCCTCAGGTGGATGACTGTTAAGTAACGTACACCACGCCTTACTAACCACAAATATTTCTCATCTTAGAAATTAAGTTGAGGCAACATTTTCTTTCTCGCTCTGTATCTACGAGATTTTTTTCATGACTGCAATCCTACCTGCACTTATGTTCTGGTACATTTTGACTTTGAAGAAAACTTAAAATCATTGCTCATTCTGTTTAACAGATATCTTTTTGTTTCTCAGAGCAATAGAAGCAGAAATAAGGATTGAATAATGATGCAGTAGTTAGGCAACATTTTTTTTTTTTTTAAATAAGTGGACACCTCTACATTGAAGCATTCATGCTTTCAGTCTACATGAGATTGGTTGAAGTTCTGCCACAGGTAAAAATATCTTACCCCTGCAACTTCATCTAGATTATCGATAATCACGTGTTTTATCCATAATCAATAATACTTAAAGAAAATGAAGATAATTCTAAAAACAGTTCAAATGATCATTCGGCGCAGATCAGACATTGATTCTAGCAATTTCAGTGAGAGACAGTAGCTTCAGTGTAACAGCTTAACTTCCCCTCTTCATGACATAACACACCCACACTGGTATTGATGTGGCACTAAACAATGCGACTTGCCTTGTCCCAACAAAAGCTTTGCTACGGATTTGATGAGGTTTGTTCTCATGCAACAGTCACGAACAATAATTACTATGGTACCTCTGAGGTTGTTTGAGTTCATATTTCTATAGAATTATCAAGCAAGAGTAGCTTTTGTCAGGGTTCCTTTGTAAATTATGTAGAATAGTTGAATGAGGCTACAAGTCAAGCAGCTTGCACTTGTAAGGTTAAAAACCATCTGTTGAACTGAGACAGAATCACAGAAAACAGCAGAAAATCAAACAGCAAGGAAGCCATTCACCAAGCTAATAATACAAGGAAATGAACAACAACAACAAAAACTGTCCTTGTTGTTTCAGTTAGCAGAAAGCAAAACTGTGGATCAGCGCCACCATCTGTTTTCAGGTCGTAAATCCTCAAGGTGGCAAACAGCAAACCCACTGATTCACTGGTAACATGGTGATATTACTGACAAATGGCAGCTGTGGATGATAAGTATTTAAAGAAAGTCCTCAGAAAAACTTTGGAGCACAATGTTTATTGTAATATGCTGTAGGGTGGAACCAAAGAAAGTACGAAGATGGTTTATTTTCTTTAACAAAAGAGCTACTTATGAAGATAATAAAACAGCCTTTCAAACATTTACTTCCTGCCCTTAAATTTAAATAATTAAATACTTAATTCCACAAGCCATAAAAGAAAAAACTAACCCATCCACATGGAGTTTACAGGCTACTAAACTCAAGTAAAAACAAATCACACAGGACTTGAATGCTCCCAGTTTGACCCACTGGCTGCTTTGAGCTGCTTCGCTTAGCCTTCTTTAGCATGTGAAATCAATCGTGCTCATTTGTCATGGAGAAAAGGATGGGCTTTGGAGAGCAAGGAGAAGACACGGCATGTTTGGGTTTTTTTCTACTGGGAGTCAAGTGTTCTTGTCATTGTGTCAGTAATGTGGCCCCATTTCACACAGAATGTTGAATAGTGTTCAAACTGTGCCACTGAAAATTCTGATCTCAACCAGCAGGTTCATATAGCAAAACACACTAAACACAAATTCAGTTACTCTTACCTGTCAGTCTTTGAGTTCATTTAACAGGAAAAAAATTATGTACTCATAAACATACACTGATTAGTGTGAGCAAGTTCCACTCTGTCTAGTTTTGGTGATTTGACTTTTGCAGTACAACCAGGAAGGCGAGCAAGAGGAACAGGCATTGGTACGTAAAGACCGAGCTCTTCTTCAGCACCAAGAGCTGGACTTGGAAAAGCTAAAATTAACTTCCGGGTTCCATGCATTTCTGCTGAAACGCAGAATGAATGCACAGCCTTGACCTAGTGAACGATGGTAGACTTTCCACAGGTTCTGCTGATCGTCCTTTTGATACTTTTAATTTCGTTTATAAAGGATTTGAGTACTTTTTTTGTGCTGTTTGAGCACCTTAATCCAGCAGTCAGTAGTGTGATCCAGAAAAGATCAGCGGCTTTACTGGTAAGGCTCAAGAACCATTTTCTGCTCTAAGCATAGCTGGGAACTAAAGTTACGTCTGCACTGCTTAAAGCATATGAACTGGTGCCTGAGGCACATGGTTAGCCGTTCAGGAAGCTAAGTCAAAAGGGCAAGCTTACGTTGAACCTGTTTGTTTGCTGACCAATAAATTTAATTGGTGAACTGCAGTTTTCTGAGATTGAAACACAAGGAGATATCAAAGGAGTTCATTCTGTTGGGCCAGTTCAAAGAAATCCTCCCCAAGGGTGTTGCCACATCTTAAAAAAAAAAAAAAAAAGTGTCTGATGAAGCCGTGTAAGCACATAAATACATTGTAACCCATAAGCTAAATATAGTAGAAACCAGGGCCGCAGATCTTGATTATTTCATCCATTAATCATGTAAGCAGATGAGATACAGTTTTGCCTTAATAATGAGCAATTATAAATGTTCAAAAGAGAAAAAAATACATCTTTAAAAAAAAAAAAGCCTGCTCATTGGTTTCCATTTTAAAAACACAAATGTTGTAATAGTTTAACTGCAGCTACAACATCTGTCAAAAAATGAAACCCTCATTATTTCCCTCGGAATGAATAAAGTATTCTCAATCAATCAATTTACGTGAGTTATTAAAAATCTTTTTCTTTTTTTTTTTTAAAGAAAACATTTTCTTTAATATATTATTGATGCATGCTCAGTCGTCCAGGTAAGTAAATCCCCAAAAGGTTGATTCTGTTCATCTGTACGTAGCGTTTTCAGTGGGAGAAATGTTTCGTCACTCATCCAAGTGACTTCTTCACTCTCAGCTGACTGCAGGTTTCCCCAACCTTATAAAACAGTACATTGCATAATGACTGAAACTAGCACCACTGAATGAACAATGGGCTGGGAGGTCAGTTCCTTGATGATTAATATGCAAATTCTCATGACCACTGATCAACAACTACTGATCAAAGTCCACTGATCAATGGCCATTGATAAGGTAAACTAAATCATAATACAAGGTACCCTTTACTCTGTCTCTTGGAGTGCTTTCTTCATTAGTAGACGGCAACAAAGTTCTGGATGAGGCTGGATGCTGTAGATTTGGTGTGTGTTCATGTGTATGTGTTTTTGTGTGTGTGTGTGTTTGTGTTTCTACACGTTTAAGCTTAAGCGTAAGAACCATTTGATGGTAACAATGAAGAAAAGTAAGCATTCTCAGAAGTGAACATTATCAGAACTGAATGTTCTCAGAACATTTCCTGCTGCAGGAAACACACATTCTTGTGATGTAGATATTATTAATTAATGTTAATAATTAATGGTAGTAATCATTCAGTGCTCCACTTAACAGCCCCAGGTCAGTGGTTGAGAGTTTCACCACCCTATGTTTATTTTTACTGGCACTCATGAAAAAAAAACAAAAGTAAAAAAGCTTTTATATTTGTATTTTTGTATTCTTAAATATTAACACAATTTGTTTAATATTACATTTTATTTATAATTTTAAATATTATTTTTATCTAAATCTGCAAAATAATATTAATCAAACCTTGACAGATCCTCCTGTCTAACAGTGTAAAGGCATTTAATCCCTGAGATATCTTAGTATTAGAAAAAGAAGCACAATTTCAACTGTGCCTCTGAGTTTTTCTATAACAAAGAAATGCTGCTCTAGTAAATTAAAGAAATTGTCATCATGATTCTTTGGGCTTACATAAAAAGTTCAGTTTCCCGCATTTATAAAACAAAGTTTGTTGATTCACAGAAAACATCTGAAATTTATGTCCTACTTCAAATTTTCCAAAGCTGTCCACTGGGCCAGGTTGGAGTCTTTGCCGGGCCAATTTTAGCCCCCAAACCTTATGTTTGCTACCCCTGATGTAGGCAGACCACATCTCCATGTTAAACTATGACGGGATCATCTTCACTGCTGCTGTTATGTTATCAGTCCTCCGATACATTTTTATTGCAGGTCTATTTTTAGTCACAAATGTGGATGAAATGCTTGAATATGCCGACAACTTAGCCTTAGAGTTTTAGGTTAAAGTAACAAAAAAAAATTGTTGCATTGTTGCTGCAGCCCAAGTGGGAAGGCATGACTTTGGGTGGACCGGACAGGTGAACATCAGACAAAGCTGTGTGGTGTGGCTTCTTCAGCAGTCAGGTCCCCTTGAGGTTGGTGGAGAAAAGATAATCGTTGTGACTTTTGTTTTGGGAGGGGTGAATATGAAGAATGCCCTGTACTAAAAGCAAAACAAAAGTCAAGCTTAGCTGTCAGGGATCATAAGTCTGTTGCTGCTACTATCCATCACAGTAGTAAGAAGGACGCTGCTGTCAAACTTCATACAAAATGTGCTCAGTTGCAGATCAAGTTTGGATTTTTCTGTCACAGTCTTCATTCAGCTTAACTTCAGATGAATGTGCTCCAGGATACGCACCGCATATACCCCCAGTCCAAATCTGTTCAGTGTGTTCTTCATTTTCCTCTGATAGCTGATCCTGCTAGTTCTGTTCTGTTCAGAGGTATGGAGATGAATGCATTGTCTGCACCTTTCTGTTGTTTGGCATTGACCCCTGATTTGGTACAGTGGGGAGATTTGGGAGTATGTCTCTCTTTGCCTGTCCCTGGTGTGACCATTATCTGAGGGGAAAAAAATGCGGCCACAGTTACCTACATTGCCAGTAGTGTCCTCGAATCTAGTAGTGAAGGATGTCAGAGACCAGAATTTACCTGAGGTATTACTGCCTGTGCCGTAACCAGGGCTCAGAGCAATAAAACTGAGCAGGCTGAGGTCACTCCCTCACCTGCAGGGGAGGTTGTTTCTTTGACCGAGTTCCCTGTGAAGTAGCAGCAGGAAAATCCTTTC
>VUQG01021586.1:6180-19128 GCA_015106755.1 Etia nguti | reverse complement strand
TTTTTAATTTTAAATTTATTTTTTTTTTTTTTTTGGAAACTTGTATTTGCTTAAATATCTTTCTGTGTACATCTCTATAGAAATTACAGTGTGACACCTTATATGATGCTGAGCTGAAGCTTTTACTTAAGGAAACCTTTTTTTAATGCAAGCATTTTCGTGCTGCCTCAACATATGGGGAACTGCTACAGATAAGTGCAGTTAACAGTTAGGTGAAGTGAAAGCTGGGGAAGGTAAGTGATGCTTTGTAAAGTGTACCGTAAAAGCCTGGAGATCCAGATTCCCACTTTATTTTTTTACCACTTTATTTTTTGGGTTGAGACTACACTGGACTGTGTTCAAATGAACGTTTAATATGTAGTAATCATCAAACAGAACACAGATGTCAACATTATGTATTCCGGCATGTTAAGAATGAGGAAAGATTAAGCTGACTGTAACTGTGAAGGAAATGAATAGTGAGCATTGCAGAATCTTTATTGCTGAAGTCACAGATTTGCACGTGGCCGATTAAAAGATTAGATAAAAGCGGCGTGATCGTCTGACCAACCTGTGAATGCACTTTTTGCTCTCCAGGTACTCCATGCCAGATGCGACATTTTCAGTCATTTTGACCAACATCTTCGGTGTCAGACTGTGACCCTCGGTGCGCAAAAAGGAGAGAAAATCACCACCTTGAAAAGTGTAAAGACGCACACACACATACGGAGAGCGAGAACGATGATGGAGGAACAAAGTGGGTGGTGAAAATGGTTCAATAAATCTTTGAAGGCATCGAGTTGACAAGTTGAAAGACATAAAGACTGTGTCTAACAGGATCACATTTACCTTGAATGAGCTCCATGATAATGTAGATGGGCTGTTTCTGCGTGCACACCCCAATAAGCTTCACGATGTTAGGGTGATCGTATTGCTTCAGGATTCTAGACAACAGACAAGACAGGTGTGTGCGTGTGTAACTCGCTGTTAGCTTACTTGTCTGATGTGTACTGTACAGTTGCATTCAGTTCTGTGCACTATGCGCTAAATTTATATAAAGT
This sequence comes from Etia nguti, assembly GCA_015106755.1. Lineage (NCBI taxonomy): Eukaryota > Metazoa > Chordata > Actinopteri > Cichliformes > Cichlidae > Etia > Etia nguti. Next base: position 18,088 of record VUQG01021586.1, on the reverse strand, counting down.
ATTATGATGTCGTTGATCTACAGCTGTTTCATGACAGTCGCCATGGTAGCCAGCCCTGGCGAGAGGGGCTATGAGCTCACGTGGCCTGTAGCTTTGGCAGAGCAAGCTTGTGTGAGCCCGCTGTGACAATCTTACACGTGTTAGCCTTCAAATCACTATCATTTATCCTCCTGCTAGTGAGCAGACTTTCTTTTCGGGTCTTCAAGACGGACCGTGTCCTGCCGTCCTACCGGTGCCACTGAGAAGAGCGAGCAGCAGCTGCTACATTTTCTGCTGGACCATTAAGTATTTTGATCAAAGTACTCATAGACACATTTCATATAGAGCTCTATGTGCATACTTTTTTTTTTTTTTAAGTCTCCTGGCCAGCTTCTACAATTTTATTTCAAGGACTATTTAGAGATATTCTCTTACATTTCCTGAGAACATCATAGTTTTGTTTTTCATGGACTGAGACAGGACGCAGTAACTGTAAGGACATATGCACGTGTCCCAAGGTTAAGCAGAAATGAGTTGTAACACAACATAAGTGGAAGTGTTGTAACTGATGCAAGGATTTTTTTGTTTTCCGTTTCAATTCTGATCATAAGTTAAAGGGGACAGAAATTTAGATTTCACCACACCCGCTCAAGGGGAAGTTTTGGTTATTGTTGGAGTGAGTGCAGTTTCCTTTAAATTCTAAATGCATGGCGGATGTGAGAAAGGTGATGATGATGTTCTGAAGCTGTTAAAAACATACATGCTCCAGTCCATTAAAAGGTATGAGATATTGGACACAGATGCTAAACTGCTGTAAAACCCTGAATAAATTGTCCACTGTCATTACAGATACAGTTTCACCTGTTATTCTTCGATAAGCTGACATATTGGTTACACGTCCACTATGTTGAAAGACCAGTTTGAGTCTTTTTTGGATACTGAGGACATTTTAGTGCTCCCAAGTTTCTCTCAGACTGCAAAAATGGCTGCATGAGGGCCAAAAAAGTTGATAAATATGAATCCATTTATTTTAGCCTGTGAACCTATGGGCAGAAAATTGTAACATTATCAACAAAAAGGAACATTTAAAGACTAACCCTCATCTAAATAAAAGAAAAAATATATATACCAATTTTTTTTTAGCAGAGAAGAGTTTTGACAGTGGCATTTGTAAGTAGTAGGGTATGCGAGTTTGGAGGCTCTTCTTTATTAAGCTGTGGTGGGACACAGTCCTCACAGCTTAATAATCAGCACAGCTCTGAAAAAGAGCAGAGCTGTAAAAAAGTTTTTACAGGAAGCCCTGAAGTTCTGTGAAAAAGTACATCCCATGATTCAATAGCACCTTTAGCAGCAAGGTGGTTTCTACAAGGTTGACCTAATTGTTGTCTGGAGGATGTTATCAGCCTCTCAGATCATTGTGGAGGAATTTTTGCCCACTCAGCTCTGCATCGTTGCGTCAGTTCACTGAGGTTTGCGGGCATTTGTTCATGCACAGCTGTCTTAAGGTCCCACCACAGCATCTCATTGTGGTTGAGGTCTGGACTTTAAGTGGGTCATTGCAAAATATTGATTATTTTTCTTTTCAGCCATTCTGTTGTAAATTTGCTGCTGTGTTTGGGATCATTGACCTGTTGCATGACCCAATTTTGGCCTATGTTGGACGGATGGCCTCACATTTAAAAAGACTGCAAGCAGCCCAGGCCCTGTGGGTGCAAACCAAGCACAAATCATCAGCCCTCCACCACTGTCCTTGACAGTTGGTATGAGGTGTTGGTGCTGATATGCTGTGATTGGCTTTCTTCAAATGTGGCACTTTGCAGTCGCTTTAGGTCTCAGAAGTGTTGTGGTTTGTTCAGATGCAACTTGAACAAACATAATCAAATCTTGATTGAGTACTCAAGTGGATTTGATTATCAACCTGGCTGCTTACAATTGTAATTCTGACCCCATTTAGAAGTGAGGGTGTACTTCTGCATGGGGTCTTATTCATATCACTGTAAATTTGTTTGCATGGTCAAATTTGGGCCATTCCTCTTCTCTAGCAAAAAGGCTGACTTAAATTAGGTGTTCAGGAAATTAAAACAGGTCACCGTGATGTGATTTACAGTAATGGAAACGTGTGTGTGTGTGCATGTGTGTACTGACCTTGCTTCCATCAGGAACTTACTCTTGTGCTCTGGGGCCAGGTTCTCTTTACAAGACTTCACAGCTACAGGAGTGTTATCGGTGCGTAAACGGCCGCTGTACACCTCCCCAAAGTTACCCTGTGCAGTGCCATCACCAACACAATCAGTACCAATCTAAGTCTGTCTTCTTATAGAGCAAAGAGCATTTCTAACTAAACCTCAAACCATTTAAAATATGGTACTTTCACATACAGCTATTAATTTCCTTCATGAACTAAGCCACATTTACACTATTACTGAATTTAACTGGTCATTGTTTCAACCAAATTACCACACAGAGCTGAAATTGTCAGGGAAGTTAAATCTAGCAGATGAGGTTAGTTCCTGTACCGGCAGCACAATTTCGGGATTTTGTCTCCACAACAAAATTTGAACCAAAGCAATCAGTCTAATGTGCATCACAATTTAAGTGCAGACCTTAGATTTAATTTTCATAGCTGAGCGACAATACTGTACCAGCTGCTAAGGAATTACTCCCATTTTATAACATTTTACAGCCTTCCTGTAGGCTCACATTTAAAACTAACTTAATAAAATGTTCACGTAGAAATAAAAATGGTTAATGTAGAGATGTTCCTGAAATCATTTTCTATGTAATCAACATTGTTTATGCTTTAAAACATCCACAACCCTCTCTCTGTGTGTGTGTGTGTGTGTGTGTGTGGAAATTAGCATCATCACCACCTTCATCGTCATTTTAGTCAAGGAATCTAAGACTACATATTTTGCTTGTACTAAAATGAACTGCATACACTTGCACACTTAAATGACTTTGCTAAGCAAAATATTAGCCACAAATAAAATTCAGAATACATTTTACTTTACTTGCATAATTCTGTTAGTAAAAGTCAAGTTTACGCACCCGTCCAATGAGAGGTCCCAAGATAATATCATCGTGTTCCAGGACCCACTTGTCCTAACAGGGTTAAAAATGAAGCATGAGAAACACACAGTGATTTTAATGGTTTTAAACTATTAAAGAGTTTAAGGGCAAAGCCACCAGAGGAAAGGTTTATGAGTACATATGTGAAAAAAAACCAGGAGTAAAATAGTGCCGGAGTCCTATGCTATACAGCCTTAGAGCAACAGAACCGATAGCGTACAGAGTTTACACAGAAAAAAATGTGGTTAGTGTGTATTATTGTTGGCACGTCTTCAACAAATTTAAAGTTATAGTGACGATTAAAATAAGTCTACAGTAAGCAGATACAAGCTATTCTAATCTAAAGTCATGCATATGTGTGTGGTGTGCATCTGTGTGTGGCACTGTACCTTTAGTACAGGTTTCTTCAGCACAACTTCACACCTCTTGGTAACATGCTGTCGAGAGGTCAGCAGATGATGGATCAGGTGAGGGATGCTGGGGAAGCCTTCTCCATCCAGACGGTACATATTCTACTGGCACACATGGAGAAGCAGAGGTTTACAGAGGCGAACTGAAGACAAACTTAATGGCATTACCAAATTTTAAAAAAAGAAAAAGAAAAAAAAGACTCATCTTCAAAAATAAAATATCGTTTAAAAAGCTTGTATACAATAACAAGTTTTATTTTCTCACATATACTTTTTAGGCCACAAATGAATCATATTACAACAGTCACAGAAAGAATTACTCTTTTTTTTGCATATTCGAAAAGTGGGGAAAAAACATTAATAAGGAAGTGAATGATGCAAGAATGTGCAATGTATAAATAGTGTCTTCAAAAACACTTTAGATTCACTTACTTCTGTGTTCTGGATGAGAAAATGTTTACAGGAGCTTTCCCATTGCACAGAAAGCACATAACCCTGCTTCTCTTGACTCTTCCTCACTAAGAAGTCGCCATCGTTCTTCAGCAGCTGCTGGACCTCCAATCTGGGAATGGCACCGTGGTACCAGTCCTGCTGACCCAGAGGACGATCCACTTCTTTCACCAGACTGAGGACCGGAGGCACCTGGAGGCAGGAAAAGAGAAAAGCACGGTCTTTAAAAGCCGACATGAATAATGAAACAATAAGAATGGGAAGGGAAAGATTTTGGGGTGAATCTGCAGAGATTAAATGGAGGTACATCAAAGAAGAGTCTGTAAAACTTTAAAGTATAACCACACCGCTTTCATGCCCCCAGGGTACCACAGGGCTGGTAGATAGAAGGAGAAGTAGTTCATACAAAAATAGCAAATAGTTTAGATTCACAGTACAGCACAATATGGGCATTAAAATATTACTCACCTGATATGATCTTTTGGAGCATGCACACAATTTTAGATATATACGTTTCCAGCTGATTTAACATTAAAATAAAAACTGAGGCAGTTCAGAGTTACTGTGCAGCTGTGTCACGGGTTCCCTGAGTGATTCTGTCTGTCAGGAATGATTAAACGATTAAATGTACACTGGCTGCCTGAAAAGTGAGCTTGGTTTGAGGTCAAGAAAAATTTTGAAAGAAGAAACTCGACGGTCAAAGTCCCAAAGCGCGGTCATGAGCACGAGACCCCAAAGACAGATTGTGTGCCTGAGCATGCTCAACCACTCAGAGGATGTACTCTGAGATGCTGCCATTTCCTCCAGAACATGATAAATTGTTGTGTGGTTAAAAAAAAGGGGGGCACCGTGTAGAAATAGAGAAGTTCAAGAGTGATGAGGGGGAAGAAAACTTCCACCGGAACATCCTTCCTTAGAAATAAACTAGCATATAGGTTGCTATAATTGCACATTCTCTATCGGCAACTGTAATTATTGTGCGTTAATTGCAATTTAATTACTAACTTACCTCAAATTTGGGTTTAAACAGGTTGCTCAGATTGTTTAAGAGCCCTTCCACGATGACTCTGGGTGGAGTGTGGTCCTGAAAAAAAGAAAAGCCCCAGAACTTGTTACGCATGTCACAAAAAAACTATCAAGGTCTACTGTCAGCATTACAATTGTTATGTCTCACTTTCCTCATGTGCTTTTCAGGTTATGAGCTAACTGCAAGACAACATCAGGCTGCACCAGCTCTATTAAATCATTTATGATGAGAGAGTGTAACAAAGGATTGGGTGCACAGCACAAGTTTGTAGCGACTGGCCTGAAGTGAGATAAACTTTGAGCCATTTGTGCTTGTGCCATTTCCTGTCCTTTATTTATCGCTACAGTGATGAAAACTCAGAATAAACAAAGTTTCAGATAATGACCTTACTCTAACGAATAAGTAATTCCTGAGCGTGAAAGCTCAGGCTTCAGACAGTAAATGGACTGAGGGTCTGGTATAAGACAAACGATGATTATTTTTCTACGGTCGATATCAAAAAGAGAGCAAATATTCCAAACATATTAAAAAATAACAACCTTGCAACTCTATCAGTACTTTTATTTATACTATATGCGACTGATAGCTCTGGTTAGTGGTTAACATTCATCACAGTGGCAGATTTGTTTTGACAAAAGTAAATAAAGGAGTAGATATGAACCGGTTTCATTTAAAAAACAACAACAACAACAAACAGTATAAAAGGGAGAGTTTCCTTCCATGCTAGCAACTTTATGCAGAAGCAGGAGAAAAATACTAGACTGACACTTTCTGAGTGTTAAGTACAGTACATGGCTAAAGGATAACTAGCACGTTGGATAAAAACCAATAAACAAGTATGTCTCACATTGTATGCGATTGACGGATGCCTGAAAACTCTGATACTGCTCCCGTTTCTAATCTCTTACTTGCTTGTTTAGAGCGCAAGATGTTAAAGTTAAGGATTCAGGCTTGTTGGTCTTTTTTTAGGAATAAAAAACAAGAGCTTTGGTTGATGTGACTTACAGAAAGACTAACTGCTTTTATGCTTTATAATTCAGCTTGTTGTTTTCAGAGTTAACATGCAAACACACAGCTTATTTTGTACAGCTGGCCCAATGACAGGACTAGTAATTAGGAGCTAATCAAAGACAAAGGAGGGAAAGCTGCTGTCAGGGAGAACATACGTTGCTTGTGCTGGATGAAAGTGAAACAGTGTCTGTGTCCAGATTCAGAGCAGAGGGAGGTTCTCTGGAGCCCAGCCGGTCCAGTTTCTCTTTCAGAAGAAGCCTCTGAACCTCCAGCTTGGCTCTCTGGCCCTGAGTCAGAGCGACCTGCTGCCGGCACTCTTCCATCGCATGTCTCTTGCTGAACTGGTAGACCCTGGACAAAGCGAAGTGCAGCATCACAACCACAAGTGACACAAATAAACAAAAGTGCACAGAAATCAATAAAACGTCTGCTTGTGCAGGTTTGCAGTTCTTGATATTGATTCACATGCTTAACATGCTGATAATGAGCCTGTAAGACTTCTAAAACCCCAAAGTCCTGAAAGAGAGAACAGGATTGTTTCACCTCATTATTCATCTGAGAATTTTTGTATCTTTTGAGGTATTTGTACAAACCCATTTCAAATAAAGCTGAGATACTGCGCAAAATCTTAATAAAAACAGGATGGAAATCTCATAAACCCATATTATATTCACAATGGAATATATAAGACATAAATGTTTAAACCGAGAACATGTACCATTGTAAGAAAACATATTATTATTAAGACATTGATGCCAGCAACACATCTCAAAAAAATGTGAGACAACTTTGTAGCATCCCCCCTTCTTTTAACAACAGTGTGGAAACATGCAGCGTCTTCACTGAGAAAGACATCATCCAGATCATATGCTGCTCTAGAACTGTTTGTAATGTGACTAAAATACGGGTTTATGAGATTTGCAAATCATTGCATTCTGTTTTTATTTACATTTTATACAGCTTATCAACTTTTTTCAGAATAGGTTTTGTACTTAATCAACCTCCGTATGTACTCTGTCTTCCCTGTTAAGTACCTATAAGTGCAGCACACACTACAAACACCACAATCAGAATCACATTATTTCTCCTCTGAGGCACTGAGAGCTGAGTAATTGACAAACTGTTCATCATCTATTTGTGTATGGGACATTGATTAAGTATGTGTGTATGGCTGTATGGCTAATTACCACAGAGGATGTTTATATGAGCGCAGGTGCAGCGGAGAAACTAATCACGCTTGGTTGACCCGGTGATCACATTGTTTTTTTGTTTTGTTTTTTCCCCTGGTGACACCCAACAAGCCATTATATCATCACACAGCCATTAATGACAACATCAAATTCTATGTGTGTTGTTCCCTTTAATTGGCCATTAAATGAGAGAACTGGCTGGACATTGAAGCTCATCAGAAACAAGTTGCTCCAGGTTTAAACAAAGTGTTGAATCTTCATCTTTGTCATCGTTGAATCTTCATCTTTGTCATCAGTAGATCTCAGAGATATAGATTAAGCCTAATCTCAGAAAAAGAGAAATGCATTTAGGATCTCCACTGACAAAAAGTTTATGGTCTATGGTTAGGCTTAATTCAAGAACAAGCAAGCTCAGATGTTTGGGTTCTAAACTGTAGGAATTTTTACTAACCAAGTGTTTATAAACAAAATGATTAATGGGCACATGAAGATGATTGATCAACTGTGCATACAGTCATTAGAACCAAAGAAAGTTTCACTCAAGAAAACACTTGCAAAGATCTCAGAATACTGGAGATCTGACCCTCTGAACTACTCAGTCTGACACCTGAGGTCACATTAGGTCACCTTAATTCAGCTTTTCACTGTTGATTTGCAAAATGTTTCTTCAGCATGCAAAACAAAGGGCAACGTCACCTCACCTCACCACCTGCACCATATGTGCTCCCAGCTGCCTTTGATAACCGCAGACTCTGTTGCATATAAACACATTGTTTCCACTTGTCCTTCAAGAGCCCGTTAATGACTCGATCACTCCCCCGGGTCTGTATAGCTCTAACACCTTTAGACACCCTCATCAACCAAGACAAATGAGAGGGTTTGGGCTCCATAACTCTCAACATATTGCTGTATTATAATTCATAAGGCACTTATCGCCCGCTGAGACCACACTGGTTATTAGCCGTTGCACAGCCAACAGCACACTGAACTCCCCCGATGGGAAGGACTGCCCGCTGAGGCAAACTTTAGTAATTTGTCTTCACAGCTTCCACAGGAATGTGTATTTTTTATTTTGAACCCCGCTCTATAATCTCTGACAGCTCAGCATCAGCCTGGTGTGGTCTGCTCACCTCTGGCCCTTTTTGACACCTTCCTGCTCTTCCCCTAACTCCAGCTCCAGCTGCTCAACCGAAGTCTGCTGAGAGCCCAGAGACCGAGCCAAGTCCAGGAGCTCCTCCTCTATCGTAGTCAATCTGTGAGAAGAAGACAAAAATCCCAGGTGAAGAGGAAGCACTTGATATAAAACAGTTAAAGGGAAGGTTAACGGCAGGTTAAAGGAACACGAGTTAGCTGTGTGGAGGAAGCTGTTGCGAGATTAACAATCAAAATCTGAATGAGATTGCACTGTTGTTCTCACTTGTGCTGGATCGTCTCGAGGGTGAGGTCATTCACTTCAATCTCTTTAGGGTTTAGCTGTTCGGCGTCCTCCAGAAGGCTGTTGTCGAAATCGGCGCAGGCAGGAATCTCCCCCACAGACCTTCAAACACACAAGTCCACGGTATCATTTCTCTGCAGGGTTAGCTTCCGTGATTGCCATGTTGCTGAGGGGAAACGGTTCGCCTCTGCGTACCTGTTCTGATGGATGAAGCTCTCATACTCTCTGTGAGGATCGATGGCTGTTAGAGCTGATGCCATCTCCCGGTGGATCCGCACCACTTCATGATGGAGGAGAGTGCAGATGTCAAAATACTCCTGCAGGATCTCCTTTCTGGAAGAAAACAGAATGACACGATGCGAAGCACAAATATATCACATTGCATCTTTTAATTTGCCAAAGCGAAACACAATTTCCAGTTTGGCTGGATGCAAGTTGCCTCATATCAGTGGTGTGAAAATGTCCTTTGAGAGATTTGTCTGCGGTTAAGTATCCCATCACGTCACTTTCTCTGTCATATTTATGTTGTTATTCTCTGTTTAGAATATAATAAAAGTGTGAGCAGTGCCCATTTTTCAGTCTCTGCCTTTAGACAGAGACTGGATCTGTCAGCTCTGCCAAACATTTCCTGCCCAGAGCCCCCAAAGTCAGCCAATCCATTTGACTGGTTCGACTGGTTGTTTCTCACTTTGACTTTTATGATTTAACTTTCAGACCCTCTACTGTTCTCTCTGCTTTAAAACTCAGACGTTCATGTTTTCTGTAATATACAAATGAAAACTAAATGTTACTGTGGTATTCAAAGCTGTCAAGTCTTTGTAAGTGTCTTTGCACAGAAAAGGCTTTTGTTCATAATGAAAACACAGGCAGTACTGTGCAAAACTCTTGAACCACCTCTCTTTTGAAAAAAAAAACTATTTTGCTGAGAAAAAAAGGAAATAGGTGTTCTGTTCTCTGTCAAGATGATCCCACGGTGCTTCAGTAATGATTCGGTCTGGGCTCTGGGGAGGCCGGTCCATGTCTCAGAGTTCCACTGTGCGTTCTTCCATCCAAGCATGCTTTTACTGCAGTGAGGCTGAGATCAAATGAAGCGACTGCCAATCAGATGCTTTCCAGATGGTGATGCATGGTGGATTAAAATCTGACAGTGCCTTAGAGCGTTAATAATTTCATTAATTTTGACAGGATCTCCAACACCGGTTGCTGAAATGTCTGATGAAGCTTCGGCGAACAGTAGATGGGTCAAGTGAACGCCCAGATGCATCTCTGAGATCCCGTGTCAGGTCTTTGCTGGAGTTTTTCCTATTTTTTCTAGTTTTTAAGGCCTGACACACAAGTTGGCACCACAATGTATAAAATGGATGGGCAACCAACTTCGACAGTTTGCACTCACACATGCTACACCAAGGGGTTAAATGCTCAGTCAATTCTATACAATTACTAATCCTAAACACTGGGCCACCTTTACAGGCCACAAAAAAAAGGATAGCTACTTTAAACCACACTATACACCCACAGGCTTCACACATTGAAAAATGTACCATGATAATAAAATTGAAACAAATATCTGTCTTGGATTGCAGACACAAAGCAGGGGGGACATTTTCTCTGGGTCCAGAAGTGGATCAATGACTTCACCACATACTAGGGCAGCTGACGGTGAGTGCAGGACACACTGCACAGCACAGAGATGAGCCAAGTTTTCTGCTAACAGCTCTTTGGGATTGCTGCTGTAAAATTAGCTTTACAGTTTCATTTTTCATAGATTTAACTAAAGAAATTGAAATTAATTGCCTCAATTCCCAGAATTTTACATTGTCTGTGATGTTTAGACACAGCACTCGTTGGTTCCTTGAGTTAGGTGCCTTTTTTATGCTTGAAAAAGTCAAAGGTCACTGTTAAGTGTTAAAAAGCAGCCAATTTCTGAAGAAAAACTTTGAATGACCTTTAGAAAGTCTGGAGAACTACTGCTCAAGACCGATTTAAAACGTCTGGCTCCTTGGAAGCAAAATAGAAAGAAGTGAGAGGTGACTCAAAACATTTGCACAGTACTGTAGTTACACATATGGTAATTAGAACATTTGTTTTGCTGCTGTAGCTTGTGGGATATGCTTGTTGATGGCAGCAGTGGAGTGTTATCAAGATTTGAAATTAATTGGCAAACATTAATGTTGTGCCACGATCAAATGTGTATATGAGTGACGACGAGCAGAAATAAAGCACCAGGGTGATTCGCAAGGACGCACCAGTAAATATGAGCACGGTACAGAAATGCTTCTTATCATTCTTAATGTGTCCGTTTTTCTTCCAAACATCCACACAGCGAGTGTAATCTTACAGTATGAGCACCATCTCCTGCTGCAGAGTCTGCAGGGCACTGAGCAGGGCCGGCTGGATCTGACTGTAATGGTGCTGATGGTAAACTTGAGCAGCTTGCACAGAGAGGACATACTCATTATGGACCTCGTAGAGTTTCAGTGAAGCCTTTATGTAACGCTCTTTGGCCTTATCTCGGTCTTTTTCTGCAAACACGTACAGACACACAAGCACAGTACAGAAAATGACCACAGAATATAGGTCATGATGGAAATACACATATCAGACTAAACACAGGAAAACAGAAAAAAAAACCCAAAAAAACGGAGACCGTGACATCAACATGAAACCGATTCTATTCAGAAACATAAGTGATACCAGAAATCCCCACCTTTGCTGGTCTCCTGGTACTTCCTCTTTGCCTGAGTTGCATCTTTCACTGCGTGCCTGTAGCTGCTCTTTAGCCTCTCCAGTTCCGTCTGTGTCACCTGAAGCAATCCATAAAAACAACATTTTACATTTTGAACACAGTGATAAAAAGCTAATAATGTAGGCTTTGTGTTGGCATTTAAAAAAACGGCATGAAAAGTTAAAACCACCTCATGTATAGTTCGCCCCAAACTATACTACTAAAAAAAATCCCCAATTTACTCAGTAAAAAAAACAACAAAACTGAAAGGTCAAAATGAGCTCGGACACTGTGGCCCAAAAATATTTTTGTTGAAAAAACTGACATGTTTTTTAATAAGACAGTAGACAGCAGTAGACAATAAAACAACCATTCAGTTGCACTGATGATACAGACTCTATTCTACAATTTCCCAAATGCAGCTCTTCCAAATCTGATGCAACAGGAATGAAGCCAACAAATCCTGAACCAAGAACAGGGGACTGCAGGGAGGAAGAATTTAAAATAAGCACACAGGCTTACAGGCAACCCAGTTAAGGACTTTAAAATGCCAGTAACTAGCTTCCTTGTTTTAGTTCGCCGTTGGCTGAGTTCTGCATCATTTATGATTTA
>VUQG01021584.1:0-13800 GCA_015106755.1 Etia nguti | reverse complement strand
TTTAATACAAGGGACAACCATTGGAACATGGCATAGATGTTTATAGAGTGGTTAAAAAAAGGCTCTGTTTAATCTGTTTTTAGTTTTCCTGAGGATGGATGGGCATATTTTGGGGGTTTCTGTTATTTAATTGTAATTTTTCTAGGGCACTGTGTGGCCATGAGTTTTCAAAGGGTGTTCTCACCTATAAAAAAAAAAAAATCAAAGCTCACTTTTTAGTTCTCCATCTCAAAGTGTGTACACTCATTAGGCACAAAAATAGAAGTCTAAACTTTATGTATGAAGTAGAGTGGAGGTTTCTCGGGTCTACATGTGATTCAATCACCTCAGGTGTGTTAATTGGTTCGTGCCAACCCTTCCTGTCCCTGACAGACTTTTCTATTAATTCTGTTTTGCTTCTCCTGCTCTGTAAGTATGTGTTTGGTTAAACTGTTTTCAGTTTGTGCATTTGAAAAAAGAGATTTAAAATTGTAGAAATACATCTCAAAACATAATAATTGTTATGAAGTCTTACGTGGAAACGTTGATGTGTGAAAGTAGATGTCACTTCTACTTTCACTTCTTCACTACACAGTGTTTTGCAGCATCCCTGGGGTGTACAACACAACTGACAAAGAAAAACACAACAAGAGAGGAATGCTGGATGTGCTCTGCTTTTAATCAGAAATTCTAAGTTTTTCCATTTCTTTGTGTTTTTGAAGGCCGTTCCCTTTCCTCTGTCTCACGTGTTCCCTCTGTATTTTTGCACTGTTTTTTTCCTGCCTTTCATTTACTTCCTGTTTTATTTTGAAGGTTAGTTGCTCAAGTGTTTTTCTGTTTTTACTTAACATCCTTTGTTCTTTTTTGCCTGCATTAGGATCTCACTACCCTTCTTCACAAAGGTGTGTATTTCTGTCTTTTCCCACACTGTCAGGCCAACCTTGTCTCTCCCTCTGACACCCATGTCTCCCATGCTCTATCTGATACCCTTGTGTTGGTGTTGTTCCTGGATCAACATAATAATGTTTGTCCAGGTTCAACATTGCACGTGACCAGTGACATTGTTATGATGTCATAGCTTTGCGACTTTGAAAAAGAAAAACCTCTCAATGTGCTCTCAGAAAAAAATCCCCCATAGTCTTCTTTTACTAGCACCTTTTTTTGTTTGATTACCTGCAAATGTGAATATTTTTTTCTGCATTTGGGCTTCCCTTTAAACATTAACACCAGCATGACAATGTCACAAAATTAAAATGTCCCTTTAAGCCCTGAAAGCTGTTAAAGAATTAGGACTGAGCATATGGGGCGGTATTATGCAGAGTTTGGCATGCTTTCACTTACCCTGGAAACATTTCTAAGGCAAAGTACAGCTTATCAACAGCCTATCATCAATTCAATGTTTTTCTCAAATTAAAAAAATCATAATTCCCAACATCTTTTGTTTAAATATTCCCTTCTAATTCAATCATCTCTTCCTTTTTATTTTATAAACCTAGTAAATATGGACCCAAAAGCAGGACTCCGAGTGCTGGAAGCAACAGTTTTGATTTAAGGTACATGATACGGATGAATCTTCATGCAAGGGCGGTTTGACAGCAGACACTCTAATAATCTTGTCAATCCCAAAGAGTCAATGTATCTTGGTGATCTTGGTGACAGCTCCTTAAACAAGGATTTCAATGAATATATTTAGGGGAAAGCCATACACTCTGACCTGGGGTGTAATGTGGAGCTGAGTTCCTCCGTCGGCCTACCAGATGCTGATTTTGAGTAACAGTTCTCAGGAGAGCAGCTTTGGTCTGTTTTCAGACCAGGCAGTAAAGTCCAAGATAAAACTAGACATCTTAAAACTGTTTCAAGCTCTCGATTTTCTCTCTTTGGCCATTACCCTGCAGATGGAATCCAGAGGATAGGCTTGTTTTTGTACCCAGTAATTGTTAAATGGACTGGTTCTTATACAGCGTTTTTCTACAGATTGCCTATTTCACCCATTCACACCCATTTATACAAGCATTTTTTTCTATGCATTTTCTATGTAGGTGCTTTCTATCTTACATACTCCAATCGATGCATCAGAGAGCAATTTGGGGTTAGTATCTTGGCCAAGGATATTTGATATGCAGACTAGAGTAGACAGGGATCAAAGCGCCTTGAGGCGACTGTTGTTGTGATTTGGCGCTATATAAATAAAATTGAATTGAATTGAATTGAAAAAACTACCAAATTTCCGATTAGTGAATTGGATCTTCTCTACCTCCTGAACCACGGCCAGCCCAGTGCCTCACAGAAGGTTTTCATGTCAATCGAGGACCTCGGTCTGAAACAGTTTCAAGAATTTCAAGAATGCTATGCAGGCAGAAAACATGCTGGACTAAGAGGCTTTCTGTTTGAGGAAGGAAGTTTGGCTAAAGCTGCAAAGTGGGTGGTTTTAGAAAATCTGTCAATTATGGTAACGATAACATTCTGAGCATTAGATGGAGGTACCAATAAATCTAAAGCAATGTGAAACCAGGAGGAAACTGGGGGTGGAGCAGGCCAGCTATTCGTTGACAGCTACTCTTATTTCTGGGAAAGATGGAACAGTGTGCTGTAATCTCTCTAACATCTTTGTCCAGGGATAGCCACCAAAAAGACCATTTGAGGACAATGATGGTGCGAGTTACCCCAGGGTACAATACAAATTTCAAATGTGGGCTCAGTGTAAGCGAACTAAAAGAGACAAAAAGATGGTTGAGAGACCTGAACCAGGGTCTGGTTCACTTAGACGATCTTGCTGCTAAGCCCAACTATCTACTGGCTCTCTTCCACAGTGGCGGCAGATGGCTGCCCCTTCCTGAGCCTGGTTCTGCTGGAAGTTTCTTCCTGTTAAAAGGGAGTCTTCCTTCCCACTGTTGCCAAGTGCTTGCTCAGAGGGCTCGTCTGATGTTGGGGTTTTCTCTGTATTATTGTAGGATCTTTAACTTACAGTAGAAAACACCCTGAGATGACTGTTGTTGTGATTTGGAACTACATGAATAAATCAAGTTTAAAAATTGAATGCAGCAGGAGGCTGCCCACATTGTATGAGGGAGGCAAGATGGTTTCTAGAGCCATGAAGTCATCTTCTGTGGAAAGCTAACAAGCAGTAGCATCAATGCCGTCATAGCTCATCTTGAATTTAGTTCACTGGAGACTCGTCAGTTTTTTATGGTCAGTCTAAATAAACAACTGCTCGCCCCCTTCCAACCACTGACACCACTCTTCTAAAACTAGTTGGACCACTAGCAGCTCATAGTTTCCTACATCATAGTTCCTGTGAGCAGAGGTCAGAGGTCAGAAGAAGGAAACTTGAGCCAAGACTCTTCCCTCTGAAGAGTCTTGGCAGCATACATGCTGCAGACACATAAACCTCTGATTAAAACACTTTATGTCTGAAATCGTGCTGACTGCAGTGAAAAAAGAAAAGGGACAGATCGCTGCTTTTTCGTGGTTTTGCACAATATCGAGCTACAGAGTTTATAATTACAACAGGAAATGACACCGACTGTTCTCCTGGGATTTAGTTTTATCTATTCAAAAACTTTCTCCCCACCTCTTCCACAAAGAAAAAATTCTGTTTTCTAAAATGTTTATTTTGTTTTTTCTGCTGAACATGAGGGCCACTGTAACTTATCCAAAATATGAGTCTAAAGTTGTGGGTGAAATGTATTGACGCTTAAAACGTAAAATGTAAAACGAACAGAAACAAAGGCACAAAAAATAAACTTTTTCAAAAACAACACGAAGGAAACTGTGAAGTTATTTGAGGTTTTTTTTTCAGTGTTGCAAGTTGAGATTTTTAGATGAGCACCGATTTGTCAGGTGTTTAATTCATTTGACTAAAAGGCAGTGATTGTATCTAAACACATGTTCTAACCTTAATTACCAGGAGCTGATAATACCACTATGTGATTAAAAATTTAATTTACTGTGACAGAATATTTGATCCATATCAGCCAACTCAGTCAGCTGATCCTAGACATTAAATCAGCGATAACAATACTTCTTTCACCATTTTCCCTCTCCATTCTTCACTTCATTAGTCCTATCTGAGCTTTCTTACTGCCGCTCTTTTTAAACCCTTATTTTTTTCCCCTTTTGTGTGATTGTGACATCTTTTTCATTAGCTGTCTGCTCCTTTTCTCCGCTTCGTGGACATTTTCATTTAAGTTTGGAGCAGAAGCCGGCCTTAATGAAGACCCGATGAAATCAAACTCGTGTCTCCCTGTCCATACTTTCTTTTAGTAATGTTTTTACACCTCCTACGCTCCCGTGATCCACCAAAGAGAAAGGAGAGAGAGGGTAATGGAGGTCATCGCAGTATGTGATCCATCATTTCACCACTACATGCTTTTTATTTTACCTCTCTCTCCATCACCAACTCCTAACCCTCTTCAACTCCTTTCTTTGTCCTTCTTTAATTTCTGTTTCTGTGTCTTTTTTCTATCGTGATGGATTTTTTTTGCGTCGGCTCCTTCCGCCTCCTCACACTGTTCCACTCCTCCTCCTCTGTTTGTTCTCTCTTGTTTATCTCTTCTTTGTCTATTTTCATGCCATCCTCCTCCTCCTCCTCTTCCTCCTCCTCCTCCTCTTCCTCCTGCGAAGAGGACCAGCACAGAAGAGTCTTGTACAGTCAGTATACATTAAGCATACAGCGAGAGGGAGAAGATCAAAGCACCGCATGCACACCGTAGAGTGAGAGAAGATGAAAGCATTAGAGCCAACGAGACGGGGATTAAATAAAAACGATAATAACTGAAGCACATCCTGCCTGAAATGTTCAAAATCTGACATTAAGACAAAAATCTGTCTGAAATATGTGTAAGAATATTTTCTGATCAACTTTTCTGAAGAAGATCTCAGTCAGAGTATCAACAAAACACTGGAACAGGATTTCACTGTCGCTCCAAACCGGACAGGATTACGTTTGTCATGTGTGTGTCTGATGAACTGATGCGAGGAGGATGCCAAAATATGTTCAGCTGAGATTTACATTTAAAAATAAAAAAAAACCCAAAACCCAAAAAGGACTTTCAACAAACCTTTTCACAGACACTGACTGTAATAAGATTCATGACTCCCAACCGTCTGAAGGGTGTGAGTCTCTGCTCTTAAAGAGTCTTACTCTGGTTGGAGTTGACAGAAACTAGTTGAGACCAGTGGTGGAGCTCTGGCTGCCTACCCTGCTTCTTCTAGTAATGCACCGAACAGACCAAACCTTGGGCCTAGGTTGGGTCTAGGTTGGGTTGGACAGACATGGTTCTGCCTTTGGGCGGAGCCGGCAATGTCTACTCCTTGGCCTGCATCAACTCACTGACACCAAAGAACCAGCTATTGCATCCAGTCAGACCCTTCCTCTGAACCTTTCATGTACTTTGTAAACTTTGTTCCAACAATATGCTCCCAGTTCCCATTTTCATTTTGTATTTCTGCGGGTCAGACGATCAGCTGCATCTGTGAATTGACTACCCTGTCTTCCCTCCCTCCTACGGCCTTCTGCAAACAAACCAGTGGCCCCCTCCTGGACCTTATTGACTCTTTCAAATAAGACATATTCGTTTGCTTCACACAAATCTTGGAACTTTCTAGATTCGCCTGTCAGCCCGCCTTAGTCTAAAAGTAATTTCCTCTCTCCCAATGGCCCTCCATCTGGAGCACAGTGTCAGTCATTTCTCTGTGAATTCACCATACCAGTGACCTCCCTCCTAGTGATTTTCCTTGTGCAAGTTATTCTGTTTCTGTAAAAGTGCTTCCTGTGCACAACATAACTCTGAGAACTGTCAAATCTGTCTTTGTCTCGTCGTGCAGTAGAGTTTGATATTTCCTCCAGGGTAAACTCTGTGCCAACAAGTGGGTTCAAAACAAGCACATTACAAAGTGGACAATGTTGTCACCTCACAGACAAAGTTTGAGGTTTGAACACAATAACCAGAAATCTTGATTAGACTGATAAAGTTAGCTGCAGGTTAACCACAGCCATCCTCTCCAGTAGCTATACCTCCAACATGTACAGGTGTGCAGGATGTGTTCCAGTACCTTGACTTAATTCAATTTAGGGTGCCAATAAATAGAAGTATGATTTTCTTTAATTTTGATAACCGGGGTGTTCACATTAGTCAGGTTTGGAGTTTTTTTTTCCTGATGCATCATATGTACCGTGTGCTTCAATGACTAATTGTCACGGCCCGGTGGATCAGCAGGTAGCTGATCAGCTGCATTGTTGTCTCTCTCTCTCTCTCTGTCTCGCCGGGGCGGAACTCATTGCGGGTTCACTCCCTCGGCCCACGCACCCATGAAGTGGAAACACCTGAGTCTCACTGACGCTGCCAGCATTTAGGCAGAGGGATGGCAGCCATTCATCGCTGGATCGTTGCGTGACTCGCGTCAGTGTATCTCAGCTCTCGTAGTAGACTCCTGCTATATCTGTGCCTTCGTGCTAATGTGTTCACTCTGTGTTTAGATCCCCTGGACCCGCCTCTGTGAAGATCCCTAGTCGTGGATGATTGGAGAGTGGCTGGTAGCGAGCAGTGAGTGGGCGAAGAAGAGCGAGTGTTTTCCCCTGTCCTCCCCACCTTGGATTCCCTGGAGCCCGGACCCCTGTCACATGTGTATATAGCACAATTCCCTGCACTGTCTGTAAATACACCTGGTGAACGTGAAACAAACCCCACTGTGTCTTCTCAAACTGAAGAGTCCTGCATGTGAGTCCTCAGTGAACCGTGACACTAATAGAAAAGGCTACAGAAGTGACTAGATCCCAGTGATGCAGTATGATCTGCCTTTTTGTTCTGTTCTCTATCAAGATGCTTCAGTAATGTTCAGGTGCAAGCTCTCGGGAGGTAAATTCATGACTGAGTGCTGCATTGTGTGTTTTTTTCTAGGTGTGTTTTTATTGCACGGACAGTATGTTTGGTATCATTGTCAAAATATGGACATGCTTCTTTGCATTTCTAATTCCATTATTCTGGAAAAGATCCCCAAGACCACCAGCTAACAGCTGTTGATACTGAATTTCAGGCCAGTTTTTGTGTAACTTGGCATAGCTCCATCAGATCATCAGAGTCTTACTTTTACATTTACATTACAATTAAGTTTTTGGTCTTTACTAGATTAAGAACATGACTTTCAAATACTGTTCATCTGCTGCAGGTGGTGTTTTTAGGGTTGTGACTACTTCTTCAGTGCTCTACTTCTAAGGATACGCTGTACACCATGACAAGATATGCCAATTTATCTTAGTCATTTTTCATAGCTTCAGCTGAAGAAGTGAAAACACATGATGTGTTTTTGTTACAGGCTGTTAGTAACAAAGAACCTAAAGATACAATTTAAAGTTGGTTCTTTGTTGAGTTATCTTTTATCTGTAGACACAGCACTATTTTATGCCTTGAGTTAGATGCCAGTTTTATATTTACTGGTTCCTTGGAACCCGAATAAAAAAAAGTGGCTCAAGACTTTTGCACATGGTCTAATTTACCACAATAACTGAAAAGCCGAGAGACTAATTTAACAGTACACGTATTAATTAAGCTTTTACTCTCTTGTTGTGTCCAATGAGCACAGCAGGTCAATGCTGTTTCTCTGTGGGTCTCTTTAAAATCCCTTTTCTTCTTTGCATTAGAGGTGGTCGCATGGCTAATACTGGAAACAAAGAAAGCTAACACAGAAACAGTCCGCTGCTTATTCCTCCCTCGTCGCACATTTCTCCGTTTCATGTTTTCTGTGGTGATACAGGTGTTTTTCTCCCTGCAGTCGTGTAGCTCACAGCAGTTTGTTTTTTAAAAAAAAATAAAGACCTGGATTATAAATAAAATCCTTTATCATCATTGCACTTATTAGCGAACAGAAGTTGTGTTTCCATTAAAGCGTAGAGCCATGCAGAACCACTGTAACACGGATTTAAAAATGTCACATCGCTCACAGGAAACAAAAGACTGTGTGTGTGTGTTCATTTGTGTAACTCATGTTGTGTGGACATAAACACAGCCACATTGTGGTCCATAAGGGAGTTATTGACGTTTTTGAAAGAAGACTTTTATGTAATGTTAAGGTCAGAAATTGACGTAACTCGTTGTAATGTCCTCTGAAGTGATGGAAACATGACTGTGTGTGTTGTGTGGTATTTTAGATCAGCAAATATCTCCAAACAAACTTCAAAGGGGATTGTAATGATGATTTAATGATAAAACAAACTGCTGTAACAAAAAATTAAATATTTCATGGCATTTGTAAAAGTTTGATAGACAGACCGATGCCTTTTTAAAACTTGGATGGTTAACGCCTTGGTTACCTCCAGTTTCAATTTAAATGGAAGACTTTTGTTAGTGGATATTTGATTCAGTGCAATCAAAGATCCCAATCTGTTTTCATCCTTGTTTTGGAACGCTGGACCAGCTCTTTAGTCTTTCAAGGGCGTTGGTGGGTTTGTGGGACTTTGCCAAACGAGTCTATGTGGTTTTGTGAGCGACTTAAAGACAAATCACCACATCTCTTGACTTGTCCTGTGGGGGATGCCGTTGGAGCACGAGTTACTGAGCCCTCTATTAAATGCAGTTGGGACCCTCAGAGCTTGATTTGCTATTCTGGAAAGTCAGATTCGTTTCTTGGTGCAACCAAAAGGAACAGGGTGTTCACTTTGATGGTCTTGAAATTGTATCGTTGCTATTTACAGATGATAAAGTTCTGTTGGTGCCATCAAAAGAGTAATCGCCAGCTTGCAGTGATGCAGTTTGTTGCCATAATTAAAGCAGCTGGTGAGCAAATTTGCACCTTAAGGTCTGAGGCCTTTGTTCTCTGTCAGAAAAGAGTGAGATGGCCTCTCAGGTTGGGGATGAGTGAGGCCTGACGTGGAGGAGTACGTTGAGGTCTTGTTATGAAGTGAGGAAGAAGAGAGCTGTGCATTGAATCAAGATGAGCATGAGCGTTAAGGTTAAACTGCAGATTCACAGGTTGATCTGCAGTTCAAGTTGTAGGTAGTAACCCAAATACAAAAAAATGCTTTCTTATCTTGAGGCCTTTACACAGCTATTTGTCTTATGGTGTTAGTGCCTTGAAACACGAGTCCTGGAAATATCAGCCTCTGTGAGAGATCTGTTTTAGAGGTGTACAAAATCTGCATTAGGAGGTCTGCTACCCAGGACCTTTTTCCCTACTCGCTTTTTAGGTTTGTCTCAATTTGTGTTAGTTTAAGGCACTAAAAGCTACGCTGTTAGGGTTAGTAAATTATCATGGTTTGAGTTACAATATGCCTTTACACAACATTAACCCTGCATGTGGAAAATTGACAAGTTGGGAGTGACAGCCCTGTCTGCTTAATGCCATAATCTGCTATGTCACCAAAGGACACTTTGTAAGTAACTGAGTCACACTAGCAGATCTGACAAAACTGTATTATCTGACATTCCTGAGAACGAGAATAGGCTGGAAATATAAATGTCAGAAATAACCTTCCTCCGAAGGATGTCTGGCAGGTAAGGATCTGTGAGCCTCCTTGAATTGTGAGGAGCTCAGTGACTGAAGGATGGGCTCAGTGTTGAGGTGCTGCTTCTCTGCATTAAAAGGAGCCGGTTGAGGTGGGTTGATCTTCTCCCTAAGATGCATCCTAGACACCTCCACGCTGAGGTATTTTAGTCATGTCCAACGTGGTGGATAAGACATCTTGGATGACTTGGGACACTTAGTATTCCCCAGACATCGATGCTCCTTATGGCTTTACCAGTCATTCTGCTCCCTGGATAAACAGCAGAAGATGGATGGATGGAAGTTTAAATGGATATATTTGCACTTATACAATAAGTAGTGTTTCTTTTCACTGTCAAAATGCATCAGTTGCTGCTGTGTGCAGGCAATTTCACCTTGAATTCTATAAATCATTTCCCTCATACATTGCTAAGATCCATTTTTATTCCAGCAAATTACAGCAGCAAACAAGTTGAGTCAGATTTGTCCCTAATTAATTTAATGCCCTAGGCAAGAGTTAAGATGGGGTCCCCTGTATGGCCAGAGGGCAGAGGCACACTTGATGCTACTTTGAAAAACCTTCTCCACCTTTAAACTTGCCAGCAGTCAGATTGATTTTTTTAAGCACTCCTGAAGCGAAGTGTATGTATAACCATTAGATGTTCCATTATATTAATGGAAAAAAGCTAAAATAAAATACAAGAAATGGGACCTAATTAATTGTCTATTGTAACAGAGCCAGATCTGGTACAGCAAACAGTTTTATTAGTTTTTTTCGGGCTTCATACCCTTTAAAATAAAGGCCCTTCGCTCCTCTGCGGTTAGCCAGGCACCCTGAAGCTCACAACAATGTAAAGACTGGCATTTCTGCATACAAAGAATCAGCATCAGAATACTTTATTAATCCCTAAGGAAATTATGTAAAGGGAGAAGCTCATTAAAATTATCATAGCAGCTGTGCCAACTCCATCATGCTCTTGCATCAGGATCTTGACTTTGCCATGACTACAGTAGTATTTGACTTGCTTTTTACAGTTATATTTAGACAGCAGCCACTTTCTATTAATGCTGGAAACAATGTTTTCTGGTTTAGCAAAGAGAAACATGTTTATCAAACTTTATTCTCTGCTGGACTTTTACTGCAGCCATCTTCAGTTGCTGCTTGTTTTGGGGTCTCTGCACCTTCGGTTTTGTATTTCATAATAGAGAAGCTACTCTGTTGGGTTTAGATCAACTCATCTGACTTGGCCATGAGAGAAAATGTCATTCTTTTACTTTTAAAAACTCTTAGGTTTCTTTTGCAGGATTAAGGAAAATGCTTTTGTTAAGTACTGTCCAGTGTTGCAGCATTTGATCCTGCTGCTTCTATCAGCAGTCACATCATCAATAAGAACTAGTGGCCTAGTTCCACTGATAAGCATACATGCCCATGGCATAACACTATTCCGCCCATGTGAGATGACATGTTTCAGGTCATGAGTTGTTTCTCACCTTCTCCATATTTTCCCATCATTCCAGTCTCAATTCTCCAAAGATTTATTTTCAGAATTTTTGTCGGCTCCAATCTAACCTTCCGAGGCTTGATTGTAACCTGTTGTTGCACCTTCTTGTAAACTTCATGTATTTCCAATTATGAAGGCGTGAAACTACTCGTCAGTCAATTGTCCCAATAATTTTGAACCTCTGTGTGGGGGACTGTGTATAACTGTAATTTTTAGACTGTTCAAATTGTCAGAACTTCTTGAAATGAATCTGCACTGAAATCACATCTTGAGTGTTTGATTTACTCTGGCGGTCTGCAGAGGCAAAACATTTGTCTTTGTCTCAAACATTATGTATATACAAAGTTTTTAGTTTTTAGAAATAGTTGGTAGATCATTTTTAGACATCCGCTAGCTAATATCCTGCTAACGTCTGACTATGCTAAACCTTATTGTAAGACTGTGAGTACAGTCATCCTGATTATTTTATTGCAGCTGAAAACATTTTGATCTTTCTTTAACTCTTAGTAGAGCCTCAGTGCGTGTTTGCATTTTGTTACTAAAGAAGCATTTAGACTCTAAAGAATCTGAAAACTCTGAAATCTGAAGTAAACACTGAACAGACATAAGCTAAGAAGAGCAGGTTAAGTTATAAGAAACTAACAATATTTCAGCATTGTTCATATTTAACTAAAGAAAAACATTTTTATGGTGGAATTTGAGCTTGTGTTTTATTGTCTTTGTTATCCATGCAAACTAACAAAAAAGTAAATATAGCTCCCATCATCAATAAGTTGTACTGATCTGCAAGTTTTCTACTGTGTTTGGTAATGGGATTTATTCTGCAATCCCAACACAGTAAAATAGTTGTATGTATCATCCTTATCTTTTCAAATATGTCTCAGTTTCAAGTTCTGGCATATGTAGAGTGAGGGAATAAAGACAAAGTTCAAAAAATGATTAAAATAAATAAATAAAAGCCCAAAACAAAAATTCAAAGCAGAGAGAAACCAGACTCCAAGATACAAAGTAACTAAATCTAGACAGAGACAAATATGGGCAGCAGGCAGAGAAACAGAACAACGCAACAGGGAGTAAAGAGACACTCAGGCAACAAATACACACCAAAAAACACACAAGGAAACCAGGGGAAGTGGAAACAGCTGAACTAATCAAACACAGGACATAGAACTAAAAGCAAGGCAGACGAAACAATGGCTGTGTCCAAATTCAGGGGAAGGATCCTACCTATGTCACGTAGGTAGGATCCTTCAACAGACAGGTAGGCAGGAAGTCAGCGGCTGTGACATTGGACAGCCTTCTAGCCTTCGTTCAAGTCCACCCATACTTCCGTGTTTTTCCGGTTGCTAGCGCCACAGCGCGAAAACTTTAAAATGGACCCAGAAATCTTGCTCTGTTTTATTTGTACATTTTTAATTCTCGAGGAGCTAGAAAAACCTTATCGTCGTCGCCGGTGTCATGCCAAAGTAGGTTTCCCCGACAGAATTTGTTCCCCTTGCGTCGGGAGCACACGCTGGGCTGTCCAAATCACTGACAAACAGTATCCCACATTGTTGATTTTTAGTTTACAAACACTTCTTATAATGACTAACTACTCCTGAAATTTTTGAGATGTTAGCTCTTTATACAGGGAAGTTATAGTGGGATACAAATAATATCAGGCTGACCCTGCCACAATTTGTTCCCCCTGTGTAAGTCACGGACAAACAGTATCCCACATTCTTGATTTTTAGATCACAAAAACGTATGACGTATTACTCCTGAAACTTTGAAGGATTTAGCTCTTTATACAGTAAAGTTACAGGAGGATAAAAATAATTATCAGGCAAAATGTTCTTCGTTTGTTAAAATAATCCCGTCCAATACCACGTGAGAACAATATATATTATTTTCTGTTGTAACCCTCAAACTGAATGGTAATGTAACAATACTAATTTTTTACTTTTTCACAAAACAAAAACATCAGTACTTCCTGCGTGCTCCCGACGCAGGGGAAACATTCTGTCGGGGATACGTACTTTGGCACAACACCGGCTTCACAATTTTAATGGACTATTCTTGGGACTTTTAGCGGACTATAATAAAATAAAGGAGCCAAATAAAAATATTAATTGTTGTCCCTGGCCAGGGTATTTTACTGTGTTTTTTGGTGTGTGTAATAAATTTTATTTTAAGAACGTATTGTTACATTTCCTATTGTTTTTGGCTCTGCCACTGCTTGTCCCGTTTGGAATGGTTTCCCTTCTCAAAGCAAAAACCTGCACCAACCCGTTTTTACATCCTCTTTGATGAGGTCTAGCAGATCATCATCCCTGTCTCTTTTCCTCTTTCTCCCCGTTGTGGGTTGCTGACTCCCTTCCTCGTTGCTTTCGTTTTGGTCACCCACTGCTGCACTTGGCCCTAGAGTGTCCTCAGGGAGAGAGGAAATTAGGACAGGAGGCCTAATGGAAGGCCTCTGTCCTATCACCTCATCCATGAGGGCAAACCAGGGCCAAGTAGCAGCAGTGGGCTTCCCACTGACTCCCTCTCCTGACCCTGGATACTTGCAATCCTAAAGGCAGAGGAAATCAAAAATGACAGTAGACAAATAAAAACAACACAACAACTCTTAGTAATTGCACATTTATTAACTTGTGTTCTTAAGAATTATCTTCTTGATTAAAAAAATATACAAAGTATGTATGTGTGTTAAGTTATCCCATTTCTTTCTGGCCTGCAATGGGGTGACTTTCCCCTGCAGGCCCATTTTCTCCAGAACTGTCCTGATCACACACAACAAATAAGAGAAGAGAGGAAACCATGGCAACTATGTTAATCCCTAAATCCAAAACTTTGCACAGCA
>VUQG01021582.1:33283-53944 GCA_015106755.1 Etia nguti | reverse complement strand
ACATTGGAGCCTTTATCTTTAACTATCTCCTGTCGATGGCCAAAGTCTCCCACATCTGGGACTGTTAACGTCCCTTACGTTCTAAGTGATAAATATGGTGGGTTTAACTGCAGTGCGTGTCACAGCACATTAACATTCATTCATCTAGTGAAACAATAATGTCACTGATTAAGTTATTTACAACTGTAGATAACGGTGAGAAGAAGACCATTTTAGATGCCATGAAGGGCTTTGAAAGAACAACCTGTGTTCGCTTCATTCCACGCACAAAAGAGACCGCGTACCTGAGTATTGAACCAAGATATGGGTAAGTAATTTACTACAGCACTATTTGAAACAAAATACACCGCATGCAAATCACTGAAAATAACTGAATATGCAGTGAATAGTGAAAAAAAAACCTGTAAATAATTTATTTTCTTTATAACTACTATGTAATGTGTATTGGTAGAAGAAAGAATTATTGTCTGTGAACATTTATGCCAATCATAAACATTAAAAAAACTTGTCTAGTATTAGCTATTTGCCAATAAGTTGACATCAGCATTTGTAACAAAAGTAAAAAAAGAGGCAGGAAACACAAAGAAAACCATGTTAACCATGTTTTGAGTATTGATGTTGCAACAAGTGTTTGGAACGCCACAAACACGACAACCAGCCAATCCGTGCAGAGTCAGGCAGAGTGTAGATGACAAATACACAACTTGGTGAAACACTGAAAAAAACTTTAAAGACAGTTTTAAAGTGTATTGCCATATTTGTCAAAAAGTGGAAAGCAACTTTTTCAATCCAACTTTTTTTTTCTTATTTGGTCAAACTTTCAGTCGATACATGTTAAACATCAGTGTCATGTCAACTCTCTTCCTCTGACAATCAACCCTGGCTTCTTATACTGTTTACATTTTTAGCTGTTCCTCTTTGCTGGGTCGTATTGGAGATATGCAGGTGGTGTCACTGCAGAGGTTTGGCTGCATCCAGCATGGTATCATCCAGCATGAGTTGCTGCATGCACTTGGTTTCTACCATGAACACACTCGAAGCGACCGCGACCAGCACATCACAGTCAACTGGCAAAACATCATAAAAGGTAAAAATCTCAAAGCCTCAGTGATGAGTAATTGAAATGAGACTATTTTGTTATTTGGTCTTTTTAATTTATTGGTCTTTTCCCCACAGATTATTTCAGCAATTTTGACAAGATGGACACCGATAATCTCAACACTGCATATGATTACTCCTCTGTGATGCACTATGGAAGGTAAGACTGAACAAAAACACAATCTTAAGTCAAATGTACTAAATATAATTCTATTTCACAGAAACAAATTCTGTTTAATCGGCTCTTGCAATTTTCCATATGTATAGGACTGCCTTCGGAATTACTCCAGAGTCAGAAACATTAACTCCCATCCCCAATCCCACTGTTCCCATCGGCCAGACTGTCGGCATGTCTGACATCGACATTCTCAGAGTCAACATACTTTACCAGTGCAAGAACTAAACGGGATGAAAATATTAGAAGCATTATGATAAAGCATTGTGACTTCTACAATCGTTTCTGAGTTGTGTGTTGTGATTAACATTCACATAATAAGAAAGGCTATTCTATATCAATTCAACCATATTTTTAAACTTTCCTATCTTTATTTATTTTATTTTGATAGTTTTACTTTTTATGGAAGATAAAGAAGTTCAATATTTTCAAAAGTAAGAAATCACACATGAAAATAAAATAATTACCAATGTACTTCTGTTGAATTTAGATAAAATTCGACATTGAACTATGATAAATGGTATTTTTTAGGCTTAGGAGAAATTTGGAGCTCAGACAATTTTTTTCATGACATTTAAACTTCCCTAGAAAGAAAGGTCCTTACCATTTATAATGCTCCATTACAAGTGGTATCATAACCTAAATTAGCAATATTCAGCCACCACATGTCATCCAGACATACCGTATAAACAATATAAATGCAAACTGGTAAAGCATCTCAGGACACACTTTGAATCCTGAAAGCTAGTAGATAATCAGAACTTATCTTTCTAAAGAAGAAGTCATACTGACTTGTTCTACCATTGCCGTCTACGGCATCTGCTATAAGATATTAACAGTGTACTCTCACTAACACAGGTGTAACTCATAAATATAAATTTTTGATTCTGTTCTGTTTAATGTGTCACAGTTAACCCAGTGTGAGCATGCATAATACAACAGCCCCGGGCCACAAATGAAAAAAGAAAAAATAATGAACCTTGCTCACTTAGCAGTTACAGCCAAAACGAACATATACTTCACAATAGGGCTGTAAAGTAATCACATTTTAATCTCAATCATAAGTTTGACTTTCACCAAATTAAATGTAAATGATTTTGAAAATGCATGTTCCAGCAATATAATGCAAAGCAAAAGCATTCCTACACCACCTGATGATGTTCCTTACACACCACTGACAGTAATATGATGAATGCACAAAAGGCCAAGAAACACAGTGCAATGGTTAATAACGTCAGTCATCCAGCATCAACTCAGACGTCCATAAAAGCCTGCACAGCACCTCAGCATATCAGACCAGCTCACAGAGATGGACCAAAATCACCATTTGGCCAAAGATAAATTTCTACTAAAAATGTTGAGTAATGAAGACTTCAGGAAAAAGCACAGGAAAAAACCTATGCTATCCCCTTGTGATAATTTTTTTTTCAAAATAAAAATACCTGCGTTATATGCAAAATATAGCACAGAAGCAAACTTGAGAGGGATCTCCCATCTGTTGAGTACCTTGCTATGAATTTCTATTATTCATTATAACCACTTTGGCCATAATCGTGCATAATCCTTCTTCACACAGAAGAAGCAGGGCTGCAGGTTGAATCAACTTTGGGCATGTATTTCAAACTGAGGGCACAGAATGACACGCCATTATTTTCCACAGACTCTGTTTCAGTTTTTGGAGGTAGCAGTGTCCAAACTGAACAGTACTGTTCACAAGCTGCTCATTTGAAAATAATTGAATTGCTTAGTGTGTGACAAAATAAATGACAGAGCGATAAAATCAGCTGACTGTCCAATCCCACTAAACATGGGAAGTCGGATAAACGTGCAGATCATGTCTATATTGGGTCCGTCGGTCCATGGCCAATTCTGAACATCTATACGACGTCCAAACTAGGTCCACAATTTGGGCGTCCAACCATGATCCAACCTGGACGTCAATATGACGTTCAACATTTGAACTTTTGACTGGGTCTTTTCTTTTCATGTGGATGTCTATGACAATTTCAGGGAATTTACATGGTTAATAAGTGTAATTTTTTTTATTTACAAATATCAGCATTGTTTTTTTCAACATGATACATATGAACATGGATTATTTATAAACAAATACTATGTAATATCTGTTATGCAGATTAGCCACCAAATCTCCACAGTAAAAAAAGTAAGAGGAAAGCAAGGGAAACAAAAATTTCAAAATTAGAGCATGCGAACTGTCTAATAGTATATTCAGTTCAATATGTTGTCGTTTCTCTCAGGTTGATGAAAAGTTTAAAAAAAAAAAAAAAAGACTGCTAACACTAGTCAACAACATAATAATATTTGGGCAGCCCTCCAAAGTATATTTATCACTAATCATTATGAGTAGAGTACCAGTAATAAAAGACTGCAGGTCAGATTATCTTGGATGTATCAACAAAGATAAGCCTGTAAATGAAAATAAATATTTACATTCATTTAGAAACAACTTTGTATGTGCAATAAAATTCTGTTAACAAAATAACTTTAAACTTCATTTTTTTGTCCCCGTGTGTATCTTCTCATATTTTTAGTGTTGTTTACTAAGGAAATAAAGTAGGGAAACAGTGGCAAAAAACAAAGAAATGAATTTAATTAGATACAAAAAAGACTGAGGGGTAAATATGTGGCAATATCTTCATAACTGAGTTCATTTCCATTTTGGTTCATAGTAATTAAGTTTGGGATTTGAACATTTGCGAAGACCTTGTTTTATCTGAGTGAATCAGTACTGCAGTACACGCAGCAAGCCAAAACTCACAAGCTGACTCTCTGTGGAAAGGCACAGATGTGGTAGTACACAAGATAAACCCCTCTCCTTCTACTCCCTAACCCTGCAGAGAATTTTTTTTTTCCACTTGGCCACATCCCACGCTTTTGGATGTGTTTTGTTCACCCTTTGAAATTTTATGCAGTGTTATTCTTCTGTGTTCACCCCAGTGAAAGAGAGCAGCGGTGGGCGAGAAACGCATATCAGGGGAGTTTTGGAGTGAGATAAAGAAGGAGAACGCCTGGGAGAGAGAACAGATTCCTGTTAAGCAAATTTCTCTCCTCCCATGATGTATGAATGCGCTAACAATCACAAGAGCGCTGCATGTATTTCTCCAGTGTCCTGGCTTAAATGCAGCTAAAAAAGGCCATGCCACTGGCAGTGCTCTGAGAAAGCCATGCAAATCTGAATACTTGAGATGGACACAGGTCCTTTAATGTTTCATAAAGCAGTTTCAGTTCATATCAATCGTTCTGCCCATAAAATATTCAAAATCTGCTTGTTTATTGAAATATTTAATGCGCTGGCTCTGTTCAGACTCCAAGAAACTCAGAGAGATTTTTTTTTTCCAGCCAGCTATAAATTAACATTTTCCTGCAATGCCTGATTAAAATAAGATTACAGATGAGCCCAAGATCCCATGACTAAACCATAAACAGGCCAAAACACACTGTGGTTAAAAATCACTGAACGTTCAATGAAAATGAGAGGGAGCTTTCTGAACTGCGAAGCATAAATCGAAACATATCGAAGGGAATATTTCTATCTTTCCTTAGACTGTTCGCACATTTCCCTCTTGGTTTTTATGCTACTGGAGACAGCCATTTGAAGCAAGCCTAATCTACATACCAAACATTTAGTTATACTGACTGTTATCTGATAACAGCTACAAAGAATTGTCTGTAAGGCTTTTACTGATGCTCTTTGACCATACTTTAAAGGGCAGTGTGTATATGACCAGCAGGGTCTCCTGCAGGATGTCTATTCTAATGAGAGCAGGCCAAGCGGAGCCAAATGCAGTCTGATCTGTGATGTCACTGGTAATACACTGGCAGGCCATAACCGCTGGCTGGATGAATGGCTCTTACCACCACATTATTAACACAGATCAGTGTACCTGCCTCTCTTCAAACACGATAAGCCTCAGCACACAGCTCTCCTCAGTTCACTGCATGAGCTGCCTAATGTCCACCAACAGGAAATTAAAATGTTTGCTCTGACTCGTGCTGCCATCCTGGCCAGTCTGACCTTTAAGGCTATTTTAAAATATTCAACAATTTTCAACAAGTCAGGCTTTCGACCTATCTGGAGGAGAGAAAACGTATTTTGCGCTTACTCTGGGTTTCAATTTGTGCAAGTCTGTCCAAAAACTATATTCAGATGTCCTTAGATATGTTGAAAAAGTCTGTGGTGTCTCTACAGTAAACCCTCTTTCCATAATGACCATGAGGAGATCTAATCTAAGAGATGACATACAAATTGACTTCTAATGGCAAGAATAATAAAATGTAGATAAACTCTTCATCTTTGAGACAAACTGGATCAAAAGACACAACTGCACATAAAATCTGTGTCTCTTTGTCTGCAAACTCTTCCAATCTAAGCAAATCAAACTTGGTACACAGATACATCCTGGGTCCCTGAAGGTTCTTGTCTGTATCACATTTTAAAAATCATTGTATAATTTTAATTTCACAACAACAAGAGTGAATTCATATCCATAAAACATGAATTAGGCATGATATATTATGACATCATCATGTTGCCTCATAGCCACCTACCAAAATTGTCCATTTGCAATGTTTGTGCCCCTAAAGCACCTCATAAAAGCATTCTATTACTTTAATGTAACATCATGCTGTCATGAGATAATATGACACAATCTGCCCAAGCAACCACCTAAAAATCACAGACCAAACAATCCTGTAGCATTGTAATGTACTTAATTTCAAGAACGTTGTTACTTCTGATGTGTGTTACATAGACACAAGTCATAGATTGATAGGTATCATAGAAAAAGTTAAAAAAAAACATGACACCAACCAAAGTTTATAACACATTTTTGAACGTTTTTCTTACTTGAATACAAACTCACATTAGAGAGGGATTTCTTTATAGCCACTCTGGTGAAAGGAATTTCAGCTAAAATTTTAATTGTAGCTAGTATTGCTGCATTGTGTATCGGTAGTATGACATATCTGAAAACAAATGTAAACTTTAATACAGGCTATGCATTGATCTTACAAAAAAAACTTGAGTAGCTTTTCTTTTTTTCAAACATAATTAAATAGCTGAAACAAACAAACAGAAAAACAGAGACTGTTGTTTGTGCAGTGGATTTGATTTTGGAACATGAGAGAGAGATGAAAGCAACGCTCACAAAAACAAGTAAATTTAGTTAGAGATGCGGTCAAAGAAAATAGAAAAAGATTGGCATACAAAGTCTGAGAGTCTTTCTTGTTGCCCTGCAGGGCCCAGTGGAGACGATTACTGGGCTGAGAGATGGAGGCAAACTCTAACATGTGCTATTGTTTAGGCTTTCATGAAGTTTCATTTAGCTTCTATTTAGCAGATGCGAAGAGCCTGAGGCGCCACATTGAAAAATCTAAGGCTCATACATATAGAGCACACTGACGACTAACTGTCTGATGTCACTACACTCTTAGGTCTAATACATATTTCATGGATTGTTTTCTCTGGCACTGAGATCATGGCTGACATTACTTTAATTAAAAAAGTACAGGCAATATAAATGCATATGATCTTTACAGGTCATGTGGTAAAAGAGGAATGTTGTTTTTAAAAAATAGCCTTTGTAAATGTGTAAATCAGACTGAGGCATTAGTCTACAATCCCTTTGAGCTGTGTTCGCATAGCTGCACCGCATCTCTGTTTGTCAACACTGACGAATTGCAGCTGTCGAAAATGATGCGGTCCCATTAGTGACGGAATCCAAGCTGAGACGGAGCCAGACAGAAAGCCGCTGTGGGGACAAGATGATAACAAGGTACTCATTGGAGATGTGAGGGATGGTGCTTGCGCATCACTCTCTGTGTTTGTCTGATGAGACCGGGGCACAGGAGGGGGAAGAGGAGATGGGGGGGGGTTAAGATAAAGCGAGAGCAAGGGAAGCGTGGAGAATGAGAAAGAGAGCGAAAAGTTAAGGAAGAAAAAGGATGGGCGGGAGATAGCATGTGACGAATGGGGGGGGGGCAACAGAGGCAATAGAGTGGTGGGGACAGTAATCAGGAGACACTGAACCACACGACTCAAAGACGTGAATGGGGCGAGTGAGATGACCACAGACAGACAGCAAAGAAGCGATACAACAACTAGCTTGTGCCATGAGAGATTGACAGGTTTATTCACAGGGAGTTACTGATCTCTCATCCTGCAGACCGTTTCATGTTAAGACGCATAATAACTGCAGCAAAGGGAGTTACTTCATTCGGTAAAACACTCAAATGCAGCAGGCATGATGTCATGCCACAGTATTAAGCCCCCTTTCAATTTAACTATCTTTATAATCATAACATAATACACGTAGAGCACGACATCCAGCAACAGCTGATTATTATTTTTTTAGGCTTTCGCCACAGGAAACACTGTGTAACAGCTTACTGTTCAGCTGCTAACACTGAAACATGAGTT
Organism: Etia nguti; assembly: GCA_015106755.1. NCBI lineage: Eukaryota > Metazoa > Chordata > Actinopteri > Cichliformes > Cichlidae > Etia > Etia nguti. The sequence goes on along the minus strand of VUQG01021582.1, from coordinate 46,232 downwards.
AAAAAGCACTGTCGCAATGCAATATCCACACCATCTGCTACAGATTAGCTAAATACTGCTAAACAATGCAACCTCGTTATCAGTTTTAAAAGCTATTTGGACAAAACACAAGGCCGAGCTTGCACTCCAACACGTTGATAAAGAATGAATTAAAATTTTAAATCACCACTTTCCAAGTTTGAACTCTGCTACTATTCAAATTCTGGAGCTCACTGCATAAAGGAACTAGGCAGCCAAATTGCATATAGAGTAGGATCAGGTAAAAGGTAACTGCAATATGACCATATACAATACAGGATGAATGAACGGTCACATAGACATAAAGGAGAAAATCCAACCATGCTGCGCTTCTTGGAATGAACATTGTGCCTCTTAAAGGTGGCCAGTTTAATTTTCCTGCAAATAAACAAAGCTATGTTTACACATTCAGGGGTATTCACTATAATCCACTGAATGCATTCTCGAGTGCTCACAAATGCGTTAAAGGTATTTCTTTCCACAATAAAGCCAATTTGTTTACAGCCATATTTACTTGCTACCAGTCTTCTTCATCCCTCTCTTTGCTGCTGCACTGCTGCATATTTTGGCTTGTTAATTGGCTGAGTTATCTGAAACCACTGGGAAAAAAAGTGTGCGCACATGGGTGATACACTTTTTCATGTATCTTTAAGACTTCTCTGAGGTACTGAAGACACTTTGCATCAGTAATGCCAATTTTAAGAACTCTATACAAATTGCAAACTATATTCTGAATACCCTGAAACTTAACAACTTCCAAGTGTATTACAGTAGTATAGAGAGGAACTACTTCAGTACCAAGGACAGCGCAACTGCTGTTCGCCATCCCTGTTTTCCATTTGTGATTTGTGAACAGTTTAGATTCTGCCTAGGTGTCCTGGCCAACATTGTTTGTTAGTTTGTTAGTTTTGAATAAAATCAGTACTGAAGCTCAGCTGCACTTGGAAAGACAGTACATACACCAAAGTTTCTATGTCACACACAAAACCCAACCAGCCATGTTACTGCAAGGATGGTTCTGTGTCAAAGATTTTTAAAGTTTGTATTGTATAATTATTGCAATAGCTATACAATCACAACATTGAATTGTGCCCCATATATGTGGCAGTTATTACTATTACTATGAATTTGAGATTGTGAGCAGTGGAGCAGGTGACAGCTTCCGATCCCCATGAAGTCTTCCAAGGCCATTTGCTCCATGTTATATTAATAGAACTTCCTTTCCTTTCACAGGTAAGACTACAGGACTTGCTGTTTCAGCTAATTAGACTCCAGTCTTTTTGTCCTTGGTGGACTTGCCAATAATTCCAGCTGGATTGCGATCGTCCAACAGCTGTTCCGGATTTCGGTTAATTACATTTCGCCACTTTTTTGTGGAATTTTCCTAATTAAGTTTTTGGTTACATATCCGAAATCCCTTTTAGCCAGTAAATTGGATCATAATTTGTAATCAGACTATATTTTAACCATAGCACATTTTTACAGTGCAGACGAAAAATCAAATGAGACTGGCAAATAGACAATAATGAGATGACAAAATTACAACGCAATCCCCAGAAGCCTAGAATCCGATTCCCAAAGGTACGACGTTTATGTCTTGTAAGTGTTGAATACTTCAAGAATGTTAGCGCTCCCAGATATAGACAATAAGGGGAAACTATGTTGCTTTTTTTATCTAAATGTTTCTCTTTTCTTTGTTTACAGCATAATGTTCCTAGGAGGACATATTGTCCCTGCAGAGATTTGCTGCGCATTTAAGATATTTATAACTTAGTATATTAGTATATTTCCCAATTAAAGCTGTAATTAATGCAGCCATGTTGTGCTCCCAGGAAAAAATGTGAAACTTAAATGATGACAAACAAAGCAAGGATCAAACTCCTAGCGCACGCAGCCAGACCTCCCAAACCTCCAAAACCTGGCACAAAAGGTCAAAAGTTTCTGATTGTGCTTTGAAAATGTTATTTCTGTGAAATTCACTTTGATGGTATGTTTGTGGGCTCTGCGCTGTGCTGATTGTGTTTCTCCACACATCCTTTTGCCCCCAATGTACTTCCATCATATCGCCGCAGACAATTGGAAAATGTAATTTCTTCTCGTTGAATGAATGGGTTGGAGAGCACATGAACGTCCACTCGGGCGATGTATGTCTCTTTCTTGGAGCAAAGCACGCTGTCCACAAGGACATGCTAAATCAGCAGAAAGGTCAAACAGTGTGGAGTAGAGAGGGAGGCCTTTAAGAACATCTTGTCTGTTTCTTTGTCCAGTCAGGGCTTTCGGGAACTATAGGCAATTGAAGCAATAACATTGTCACAGACAGGGGAAATAAGGCTTTTGTCCTGCTGTGTGAACAGTGCCTGGTACTTGGCTCCAGCATTTGAAAGCAAACTTGATTCACACCCTGCTTTACCTTAAAAGTGTACATCTCTATTTGGTGAAATGTGAAAGTATGGTGGCCTTCCACTAATAGTGTAATGTATTACAAAAGTAATGTCATCACTATTCTAGGTAATACTCTGATTTTCACCTGCAGGTTATATTAGACTGATGTACTGCAGGTCAGAGTAAGATATCGACTGCCAGCCAAGACCTAAATAAAGGATGATGGCCGAGGGTATTCTTTCAAGTGCTGGAAGCATTGTCGTTACTTTAATTACATTTTAAATATTATTTACTTTCAATTATTTTAACTAATTTATTATTTTCTATTTTGTATTTATACTTTAGGGTTGCCAAGGTACTAGCGTTTTCAAGAATCTTCAATTTAAAAGTGATCCCCACAATCCCCACAGGGAAAATGACCAAAAATAAGAGATATCTTTTTAAAAATAAAGATTAAAACAATATGTGCAGCGCTATAAATAACAACACTACTTTTAAGTTGACCGATATATTGCAAGAAACAAAAAAGACAGCAATATTTTAGTGTTACAATTCTGGTGACTTTTCAGTGTTGATTAAGTATAGTTGGTATTTTAGACTTTTGTAGTTTCTGTCTAGTTGTTAGTAGGCTTTTCTCAATCCAATATTGGACTTAAGAGAAATCTAATGTTTTTAGACGCAAAAGACTGTGTTACTTAACAATTAACGCTATCTATTAACACTACAGATGGGAAAAACTACCATTTGCTAGCTCCGACAGCTGTTTTATTATTAGCTATAGCTGCTAGCCGCTATCTTTTTGATAACAGGTAAGGCAGGTTAAAGTGGCTACTGGGTAAACACTAATAGCTAATGTTAATGCTAATGTTATGGAAACTGTTAAAGCTGTCGTATCAAAATTCCTCATCAAAGCGTCCAGTGTTGTGAACTTTACCTAATTCAGATGCCAGTCATTTGAAAAGCTGTGTGCCTGCAAGTACTGCACAAAGTTCTTGGATCTGATACTGTTAGAAGAAAGTATCTAATGGGATACTGATTAGTATCTGAATATTGAGTATTATTTTTGTAAGCCTATCTTTTACTATATTTTTTGATCTGTTGATTTCACTCTGCTAAGCACTCTGACTCCCCCAATTTAGTCAATATGCCATACAAATCAAGCAGCCTTACCTGATTTTTGAGTTTGTCTCAGTCAGTGATGTAAAGAATACTGTTGCCTGTTATGAGCTTTTTGCCAACAGGAAAAATACAAAATCTAATTTGATCTAATTTGAAACTTCTGCCAATGCAGTACAGGTGCAGTGCTGGGAAAAAGGTTTCTAAGCAGAACACTGCATTTTAAACAAGATGATGAATAATATTTACTGCACCTGTCAGTGTTTGCAAATGAAAGTAATACAGCAATATAACGAGTAATGTAAGCACTTACCTTTTATACCAATGATCAAGTACAGTACTATCATTGTTTGTAAGGTAACATTGTCCGTCAAAAGTAGATTTTTATAAAGACTGAGTATCCTGCTGACTCAAAACTGGTCACTGGTGTATGTTTAAAAAAATATAGGTCCAATGCTAAAATGTCCAAGAAAAAGAAATAACATACTACTGTGTGCTTGCCCTTCTAATCTCCATTTATTAAAGCTGACAAACAATGGAGAAAAAGGGAACAGAGGAGGTACTTTTTCCAGCAACCATCAGGGTTTAAGAAACTGCACAAGTATTCATCTCAGGAGACAGGCAATCATGTTAGCTTCATTTAGACATAACGCGGGTTTGCAGTTGATTATTTTTCAACGGAGTGTGTGCTGAAAAATAGTGAAGATGGTGCTGGTGCACTACACCAGTGCATATGCTCATTAGCTTTTTCTTCAGTTCACCAGTTCTGATTATGAATCCTTTCATCATTCGCTTGAGTGTTTGCTTTTGTTTTGCTGGCAGTGAGAGTTAGCATATGTGTGCACGGTGACGTATGAGAATGGCACTGTAAAAAAAAGAGCATACACTGAGATTTTCAAAGCGAGGATGTTTGCTGAAACAATGGAGATGCTCCAAGTTGTGTTCCACATTTTCTCAAATGTAAAGCTTTTAAACATAGCTCATGGTTCAGCTTCCATGTCTGCACAAAAAGCATAATTTTCTGAGTAGCTTTAAAGTTTATTTTTCTCGGTAGTTGTTTAGCGTGGGCAGTCTTCCGCACCAGCTGGCACAAGAAACTAGCTAAAATATATATATTTTTTCCCTTTCCCATAACTAAGCTGATATGCTGTTGTGCCAGTATGATACCTCATGTGACGAGAAGCTCATTAGACCATGAAATTGAGCAATGTTACCTTGTCTTGTGTGAACGTTTTTATTAAGAGAAATGAAGAAATGGGGAGATTGAAGAAAAGGGGGGAAAGCAGTGCAGCCAAACTACACTGTTTTCATACATTTGCCTATATAAATGCACACTGCATAACCTATAACCTATATCATGTTTAGATAAAATAAACCATGCTTTTTAATTTCAGAACCCCTCCTGCTTAGCCACAGTTATTTGTGCCATTTTTACCCTAAGCGGTCGGTATTCAAAGGCACACTCAGTCAGTTACATAAGACATGAGTGCACTCTTGTCATTCAGACAGTATAAGCACAGCATCAAACAGCATTGGAAGAAATCATGTACATCAAAAAAGTACTAATATTACAGAGTGCAGCATTATGGATAAGTCTTGAGCCACCCCTTATTTTTTCATATCTTGATTCCAAAGAGCCAGTTCATTTTCAGAAGCTTTTTCTTTTGTTGGTTAAGCCACTTAACTCTGTCCTCTGAATCATTTGGGCATAAAAAGGCAGCCAACTCAAGAGATTAACTAGTGTTGTGTCTGCACATAACAGACAACTTAGGAAAGAACCCATTTAGATTTTTTGTTAAATGGGCACTTTGCTACTTGCAGCCTGTCAAAAAAAACCCCACATCCTTTGTTCCCATTTCTTTAGTTGAATCGATAAAAAATGCCAAAGATAATAAAAATTGAATTTTTGCACCAATAAGGTGATTTTTTAAAGCCATCTTAGCTAAAACCTTGGCATATCTCAGCACAGTGTGCAGCATGTCCTTAACAACTTTGAGGAAACTGGACAAGTGCAGGAAAAAAGAAGAATTGACAGGACTAAAAAACAGCAGATGAACAGTATTGGAAAGTCATTTCTTCAGGAAATGAAAAAATCCAGTAAAGACCTGACACAGGACCTGAGAGATGCACCTGGCCCTTCAGTTGATTCATGTTGTGTTCACTGAAGCTTCATCAGAAATGATGTGAATTGAAGGGCATCTGTAAAGAAGCCAATCACAAGGAGGGGGAACAGAGAGAAGGCTGTAGTATGCAAAAATACATAAGAACTAGACAGAAAATAAGTCACTGATGGAGCGATTTATGACAATTTAAACATTTTGGTTCAAAGTGTCATCAGTATGTATGGAGGAGGTTAATAGAGAGTAACCTACAGAGGTACAGTGAAGAATAGTGAGTGTCTACAGTCATCTGAAAAACACAACGGAGGCTTTGTCATGGTTTGGCCATGCATTTAACTGATAGCATTATGAACAGAAAAGTCAAATTTGTATCCACCATGCAATACCATCTGGAAAGCGACTCACTGGCAACAGCTTTATTTATCAGTATAACACTGTCAATACAGTAAAAGCACACCTGGATAGAAAAAGACATAGTGGAACAATATCAGTCATGGACTGGACTCCCCAGAGGCCAAACCTGGACATTATTAAAGCAGTGTGGGATCATCTTGACAGAAAACAGAACAAAAGGCAGCCAACATCCAAAGAAGAGCTTTGAGTGTCTTCAAGAAACTTGGAAAACTATTCCTGAAGACTACTTAAAGAAGTGACAAGAAAGCTTGTCTAAGAGAGTGCTGTAAAAAATAATCAGAATTTCCCTCAAAGGTACAGTATGTTGTTGTAAAGTAAACCTCTAAAACCAAAAGGAAAAAATAGATGCAGAAAGCAAGATGATTTCACTTTCAGCAATTTAAAAATGGTAAACTTAGATCACAAACTTCCCTGAATATATAAATGAGGGGATTTTTCAGAGCAGTTGCCTTACTATCTGACATTACGCAAGAAAAAGATGAGACATGAGAACACAAAAAGAAGTCTTATCAGTTGTAGGCCATCTGTAGATGTTCTACAAACATGTTCTCATCCCAGGGCGTCCAATTACTGCTGTTTTGTCAGATACCCCTGGAGCTAAAGAAATACACACAAGTTTTCCTGGCACCCTTGTTGGCTACCCAGTGTTTACCCATATCTGATGGAGCTGGGAGTATGACTCCTCTCACTATTACATAACCCATTATGTCAAAGCGCTGATGTTAGAGGATGACCTTGTGACTGCCTTTCGATTTGAATGCTAACTATGCTGGTGTGGGGGTTTTTAATTTACTGGGGCACAGAAATAAACTTCCACTCCGACATGCACTACACTTCTAGTTCTAACATACTCCAAAGTAAAAACTGTAACATTTTTGAAGTGGTTGTGCCAGAGGTGTAGTAAGGTAATAAAAAACAGTGGTGCTCCATGGAGTGTAAAATGGGAGGGTTTGGCAGTGTGCTGAAAGGGAGGACAGCGGGAGAGAGGAGAAGGAGCGCAGGTCGCTGGGGTAATTTAGCTCTGATCGCAGTGCACTGTCCTGAAGTCTGGCAAGGGAAGCCCATGCATCACACTGTAGCTTTGTCCAAAGTGCACTCTTATGATTGATTACCTCACACCCCGTTTTAATTTAAAGTCAATGGCATCTATAGATACCTGTCAAAGCGGAGCGACCTGTAATGTCTCCTCGGCAACCAGGCCCCTCAGTTCTCCAACTGAGGAGCCGCCAAATGGCAAGCAGAGCTTTAGCGGCCCGATCAGTCCGGGAAGAAAAAGAAGAGAAAGACCAGTTATCATTCATCCTGCTGTTTTACTTCTAGGAAAAGGTCTCACAAGGCGTTCACCGGTAATTTTAGTCAAAGACGGATTACAACAGACAAAACTGTTAATGTTGACTGACTGTACAAGTCAAACGAAACGGAGGGAATTCAAATTTGACTCTCCTGTACTTATTGTAACATTACATCATTTCTAATTTTGTATAAACCTTTAGAGGATTGGGAGTTTTCTTTGGAACTGTCAGACTTAAATGTTCATATGATATATTTCCCTCTCTCTTTTGTGCACTTTAGTTACTCTAAGACAGCTCTGATCCAAATTGGTCTTTGTGTTCTACACTTTTCACATTAATCTAAATACCAGAGGGAGGCGCAAAAAGACATATAAGGGTTATTACAGATGAAAAATTCAATAAATGTAAAAATGGTACCCTTATTTCATTTGGCAAGTCTGGAACTTTTTGTATTACAAATGACAGTGGGCCTCATAGGGACATCAGATCACACCCCGAAAATGATTCATATCTTTAGCAATTACATTTTGTTTTGGCAAAGACCTTATGGAGGATCTAAATCACTGAAATGATACAATAAGGTACCTCTGAATTACATTAGTGCCATATTACATCCGCTGGTTTATTAAAGGCATGTGTTCATGGATTTTTGAAAAAATGTCACCTTTATTACCAAAAACCCCCCCAAAAGATATGTCATCTAAGTCATGTTGCAAAAGAACTACTTATTCTTTGTAATCATTAATAATACAAAAGATATATATACCCATATATATATATAGTTTTTTGGATCTCTACACCATCCACAAACTCTACTTGTAAACAGGGGCTTATTTAGTCTTGTGGCCTCCGACTATAACAGAGTTTTCATTAAAGCAAAGCCTCAGGGTCCCTGCTGGCAAAACGGCATTCTGATTCGCTGTCAGTGACCTCTAATCTTGCATTTATAATACAGGACCTTGCCCCCTGAGGGCATGGCAGGAGCCTACAGGGCTGCAGGAAGAGAGTAGCCTGAAGCTGGAAAGAGATGAATATTTCACATCTCCTCAGGTTAAAGGTCAGACACAACAGGCACTACATATCCACAAACCCACATACACATGGGACACTTCATTTATATTGCCCTGAAATGTGGATTAATGTGAGTGTTCACGCATTCTGGCATAAAAAGTGGTACATGACCAGCTACGCTAGATACGGTACGTGTCTAATTCAGCAGGTACTCTAGAACCTCCATGAAAAGTTTTCTTTAAAGTTGTGGTTTATATTTTAGAGAAAGTCTTTTCAAATTTTTAAAGATGACAACAAAATGACCCGTCAGCCTTTCTCTGGGGTTCCCTTTGAAAATACAGAATTATAACTTTTTTATATAATTATATAATTATAATTTTTACCTTTTAGACTGGGTTTTTAGTGTCTATCAGCTGAAAATTAGCCGCTCAATGGCAATGAAACATCTGCTTAACTCTTGCTGAATTCAGCTGGATAAATCCTCAAAGAAGAGTGAATATCAGAGTAACAGCACAGGTCAGGCGATCACGGCTGTGGCTCAGGAGGTAGGTTAGGTCATCTACCAATCGGTGGTTTGCTTCCCGGCCCGTTTAGTCTGCAGGTCAAAGTATCCTTGGACAAAATACCGAACTCAGAGTTGCCCCTGATTCATCCATCGAAGTGTGAGTGTGTGTGTGTGAGAATGTTAGACAAGGTGCTTAGGTATAGAGGAAAGTGCTTGTACTAATGTGTATGAGTTACTGAATGAGGCTTGTAGTTTAAAAGAGTGCTTTGTGTGCTCCGTTAGTGTAGAAAAACGCTTGGTAAGTACCAGTCCATTTGCCATCACACACCGTACACAAGGAAAAATCGACTGGATCTAACAAAAAATATCAGAAATTATTCTGGGTAATTATTTTCACCATGCTCACACTTGATCTTAGGGTTCGCACGCCTCTCAAATCCCACTTTGAGCTCTGATTTGAAACCTCAGTCTAAGCAGTGGCAAGTTTTGATCAGTTCAACCCAAGCGTGATCCTTCACAGATTATTCCATTTAAATATTTTATGTGTCGTGATGATGGAAAATATTTAAACAAGCAAAAAGGTAAGGGCGTTTTATGAAAATAAACATTATTCTCTGTAGCAAATGTATCTTTACATGTAATCATCTTTCGCATTGATCCACAAGTTGGGGGGCATAGTCTACCAAGTGGGTTACATCTATTGTATTTTTTTATATGTTTCTAAAACATCAACAAACCATATATTTCATGAAAATAATAAAATAAAAGGATTATTTTTCAAATTTATCAGTAACCTATATTTTGAATCTTTTATCTTGTAAAATACCCGAACACAGATGTAGGGGGGAAAAAAAGACGGTGTTCTTACAAGGAGAGGAACAAACTCTGTAGTTCGCAGGATACACAGAGCCATTACATGTTAGCCGTGAGCAAACTGAAAAAAAAACAACACTACACCCACTGCAAGGGAGGAGCATGTGTCTGTTTTGTTCATTTCACGCACAGTAAACTGTGCCTGATTGTGCCATGTCGCCCTGTTGCTCTAAATCTTTGTCTACACACACACGCCCTGGTATGTGCGGGCACATTTTGTGAGTCTATATGCCATACAGAATCACATTTTTGGTTACACTCCATTTCACACAGTAAGTGAGATAAGTGCCTTTGCCCTGATCATTCATCCAGAAAACACAGAGGGAGTAAATCAATGTCCAGTCGTAAAGACTAAAGGTTCAAAAGGAAGGTCTGGTGTACGTCAAAGGCAAGGCTTAACATCTAGCTGATACCAGGCATGCCAGATGGCAAGACAGATTTTTAATTATTTAGCTTTATCAATATGCCTTCAAAATGGCTTCCTGCTTTTAGATGAATGGGGCGTTTGTTAGAGTAACAATGTATAATATTAAAAACGTGGCTTTCACTGCAGATTCACTGCAAGAACTGAATTATCAGATGCCCAGTCAAGTACTTGGATATCACCCAATCCCATTTGAATAATCTGAATGAGATGGCTGCATTATCTGCCACAATCCATCAAACAAAGTATTTGAATGGGTCCACTGAGAGAGGATACCCAAGAACCGAGTCATTTATCAATAAATAAATACAAAATGAAAAGCAGAAGCTCTGAAAAGGTGACAAATAATGTCATATCAATTCCCAAGCCATAGCTGCTTCATCCAGAAACCAGCCTCATAAGACAGACAATAATGTGTCAGTGATAGCGGGCTTGCCATTCAAAAGAGTCCAACCAAGAGAAAAGGAAAACTCCCACCACCCCTGCAAGGCAAAATTCTGCCTCATCAATTACTGCAAGCATGTGCTGCTGATATCTTAAATCTGGGGGTCTGAAAGCCCAGCCGACTAACCAACGTAATGACTCATAATGGTTCCCAAATGTAGTAAAAAAAATTTGAGTAACTGAGGTGAAGTTAAATCACATTAATGAGGCAAATTACAACTTTGCTTCCTATTAACAAAAAACCCCTCACATTGTTACTTACTCTACAGTGAGCAATCACGAAGCAAAACACTGCGACAAAAAACAGACTTCAAGTGCGACCGTATCAGCTTATCTCAGACATACCCTCTACCCCGTGAATCACCCAAAGCTGCCACCTTAAATCGAACACTTCTAACAGGATAATTTGAAAGTCAGCTCGGATTGCGGATCATAATGGCTTTTATTGCCTCGTGCATTATAGTTCATTGCCATGCGCAGAACTAAATCTGTCCCTGTTTGCACGTACATTACACATTAAGCTTGAGAGCGCTTAAGCCAAACTGTTTCCTACTCTGTACTTAACGGCCCACTCCATGCCATAGGGATGGGAGAGCTTCTCTAATAGTTAGTGCTTAGTGAAGGTAGGCATCCCTGAAATATGAAAATCAATCATGGATGATGGCTCATTTGGGCTGTCTACCAGGCAACGGTAGAGTTAGGAAATAAAAAGGGCTGAAATTCCAATTACACAGTCGATGCCCATTTGTTCCATGGATATGTGTAACCCTCTGGTTGAAGTTGTTGATGCTTCCATCAAGCTGCATAATGAGCATGCTGTGGGCGTAACATATTAAATGGAATTAAGTATCTAATGAATAAATTGAGAATTGAAAAAGTGGTAAAGGAGATGCCTTTACGGGGAAATCATGAAGATAAGAGATGACATTGTGGTGGTTGAACAAGCGGCTACCTTTAACTGATGAGAGTAACTAAAGAACCTGATTCCACACTTTCAAACAGCCATCTAAAGCAATATACAGTATATAGTTCGTTTAGGAAAACAGTGGCTGAGACAAAAGTTCAACTTTAGACGCCAGCAACAAATCACATAACGAGATCACTACGGCCCAGACTGACAGGGGCTTACGTGACCCATTTAACCTTCTTGCAAGCCATGCAAACCCCAACAATCTGTTCACTGGCCTTCCTGTCACCCACGGATGGAGAGGAATAGCGGTCTGCCACGGAGTCAAACTGCTCAAAACTAATATAATTTTGCCTGGGCAATCTAATAAAACACAAGAGCCATTTTCCCTCTTTTTCTGCCCTCCTTCCATATATCCTGGCAGAGTCGCTATGATTCATAAAAGCTGTGGTGGCGGCTCTCAGTATGCGATGAGCGAAAGGCACCTTGGGGAATTTTATGATCCACGACGAAGCGTCCAGGATCATTTTCGATGTATGCATGTGTCACTGCATATTAATAATGGCCTCTGTCTCTGAAAGTGCCAGCACACCTTCAAAGAAGATAATTTAATCTTCCCCCTGCTGAGCATTCTCTCCTCTCCACGCTTGCTAATACTTTGCCTTAGAATCCCAGTCAAAGGAGCCACCGCTTACACTGTGCACCTTGGTTTTTGGATAATAAACAGGAGGAACAGATAGAAACGATAGAGGAGGAATTAAGACCGTACTCTTAATACCACCAAGGAAGATAAACACAGAGACTTTTTTCTTATCTTTACATATGGAAATTCAGTGGCTGTATAATGTTACAGGGACAATTTGCCAAGGGAATCTTTTACTTGCGCTTATCCATCTACTGCTGAGAATCATGTGTAGCCACTAAAAATTCCCTTATTAAAAAATCCCCACTCTGCTGTCTTTTCATCTGTCCCCATTTGTGTACTATAAAACGGCAAACAAGCAAAAGAACAAAGCGGGGTGCTCTTAAGTGAGCCCCATGTGCCCTTTTACCCCTCAGAAAATGATTTTCTTTAAAGAATCTGCACCCCTGCAGTGAAGCCAACAAATAAGGAGAGCAGTGCTTGATTCAGGGTTTGTTTTTTGGGATGGCGAGTTCTGTGTGTAGGTCTGTGTGTAGGACTGCAAAGCATACCAATATTAACTGAATAACCTTATATGTCCCTATGTTTTATTTTCATGTTGGAGGCTCGCAACCAGTCATTCTCTGTCTATATGCCGTATGCTATGACATACGGCTCTTAACAGTACAGTAATGTCAGCTGATCATGTAAGCGCATCAACGTATTACATTAAGAGTCATAAACCTAAAAAAAGAACCATTAACAGTCCATTTCAGGATGATTCATCCTCAAAAAAAAAAAAAAAAAAAAAACAATGTCAA
>VUQG01021582.1:19600-33263 GCA_015106755.1 Etia nguti | reverse complement strand
AAAAAACAAAATAAAAATAATAAAAACAAAAAAAAAAAAAAAAAAAAAAATCAATGTCAAATGAATGCACATCTGGGCTAAATCTATTCAAATGCTGCAAAGAACATTTAGCATATTATCACAGAAGCTTGATCTTTTTGAATTTGATGGGTGTTACTCTGACTTCAATAAGCAACATTTATAACCATGGCTTTTTGTCTACTGAATATCAGCAATTGCTGTTTCAAAACGAGAATGTGGACCCTATCCCTATTTTCCTCTTTATCTTTTTACACCATTTGGAGTTTAGCTATTATCAAGGGTGCCAATATATCTGGGGGGCACAGCATAACTGAGGAGAACAGCAATAGAATAAAAATGCAAGGGACAAAACAGAGAGTATAACAGTATGTTAAAGATTTCTGGCAAAGGCATTGGCTTTCCATTGTGGCAGCTTGGATTACAAGGCCAAAATATATTTGCAAATATTAGACGTAGACGCAACCTTCCGCAAAACTGTGCTATTACCATGGACAGGGGCAGTATTCTACATATATTCAGTGAAGCCAGAAAAAGAATATACTGCAGTAAATCTGATTTACTTTACCCCCTTTGAGCGGAAACTGCTTAATGGAGTGTGTGGTGGATCTCATCTCAAACACTTCACCAGTCAGAGGAATCACAGCTCAGTAATGGATCGAGCAAAGCAGAAGTTCAGTGATGGGGTAACTGTGTCAGTGGCTGTGAGTCAAGGCCGCAATCCTAACTTACACAGGGAACAGGTTTGTTTAGGTTGCAGCCCTCTACAGTAGGAAGATGCACTGATGAACACTGGCTCTGGCTAATATCAGCTTTGTTGACTTGCCTTGCAGCCTATCAGCACAAAGATGACAAGCCAGTCCATTTCATCCATGTCCAGCACATGCACGAGAGTACAGGCAAACAAGCGTGCACACGCTCACAGCCACATGTCTTAACATGCCGTTGGTGTGGAAGCTCCTCACTCTCAGTGAAGACACAAAATTTGCCAAACAATGAGGGAAAGCATTTGTGATAACACAGCAAATCAGACCATTAAATCAATTTAATGTTCTATAAAAAATAGTATTCTCATAATTTTTTTATTAAAATATCAAATTATAATTATCTACTTGCATTCAAGAATAGGAAAATTTGTTTTAATGGTTGAATGTTACACTTGATTATTTTCAGACCTTCAGTGTGGACTTTAAAATTGGAGTTTAAAAACAATAATTCAGTTTGCGTAATAAATAACAATATAATTTTTAGTTTTTGACAAATTTCTAAAATCTTTGTGTTTTCTTGCTTTTAAGACGAGTCGTCCACTAAATTTGTTAAGCACTGTATATGGTCTCAGTGATTATCTGCCAATCTGTATCAGCACATCACACAAAACTGCAGTCCCTGCGTCTTTAACGAAGGCCCAAATAAAGATACAGTGTTCCCAAATAAGAGGGTAATTTTTTTTTCTCTATACATAACAGCAGCACAATAAAAACTTAATCAAATTAAAGCTAATACTTTAATCCAGAACTCATAATTTTATTTTATATTTAATGTGCTGAAGCACAGGACCTAAAGTGAAAGGCGATATGTGTAAAAGTCTAAATAATAAGAGTCTGGACCTTATGAACAGAATGTGCTCTGCATAGATGGTGAACAACATGAACACTGTTAAAATACAGCAATGCAATATTACGCAATAACACGATGCATTAATTTGACAGTAACTGACAAGCAACAACAAAAGAATCAAACAGCACCATATACTACAGGGGTATTAAAAGGCACTGCACTAGATGGTGTTATTTTGTCTTCTCTCTGAATGTGTCACTGACAAACGCTGCACTTAGTCTGCAATATGAAAAGACATATATTGGAAATAAAACTGTTATATATAAATATATATATTTCGCACGGCTAGTTCTTATTATTTATGTGTGTTAGACCATTGTAAGCATTTTCTCCAGTCAGTGAGGATCATTTTGCTTTACAGCAGTATTGGATTTTTATATAATTTGTTCATCACTTTTGTGACTTTTCAGATATTTACTCCACTAGAATCAACACAAGCAAACTTGCTTTAAGTCTTCCATTAATCACATGTACACAATGATGGAAGTTTTGCTCTATATCGCCCGCTCCTAATTGAATCGGTTCATTTAAAAATCGAACCCTATTTCAGCTTCCTCGAGAAGATCTTTGCAATACTCACAACTGCAACTGGACTGTGTGTGACCATGCAATTTTATGCCATAAGTTATTGAGTTTTAGCATATTATGTCATCAGACAAGGCAGTGAGCAATTCCCACAGCTGTTCCCCTCTTGGCGTTTTAATGACGTTATCATCGTGGCTTACTCCCACTTCGGCTGCGGCAAATAACCTTGTAACATGTACAACAAGCCGCTTAATGGTGAAATAAATGAGTCAGAGGCCTTCTCCCTCTTGTTTTCCCTGAATGAGTGTGTGTGTGTGTGTGTGTGTGTGTGTGTGTGAGAGAGAGAGAGAGAGCATGGGAGTGAAACATAAAGGAGCAGAAAGCCAACCCGTGCAAGTGTGATTCTTTCCATCTAAGTGTGAGTGAAGCGCACGGTTCACAGTGCTCTTTTATTCACTAACTTCTTCCTTAGTAAACTGTGTTTGGGGCAATGACAAAAATCCCCTGATTTCTTTAAGGTTTCTTTCTGTCGCCACACTCTCACCTCCCCTCAAGAGTATGGAGGAGGTGAGAGAGAAAAAGCCTAAGCTGTCATCACAGTTTAGATCAGTGTCCAGCCTCAAGCCGCCGCTGCCTCCACACCCCTTGCCCTCTGCCCAAACCTCCAGCAGCCTATTACGCAATTTCCAAAACAAGGTCACGGAAATATCCAGAGATGAATCAAAACAGATAAACAGCAGGGGAAGGAAAGAAAAGTAGGATCCTCTCCCTTCTCTCTCTCTTTCTGCCCATTACAGTGTGTGAATTAGCAGGAGGCCCGACCGCTGGAATAAGAGAGCCTGCAGAGGCTAACGCATACAAATGCCCGTGGACGACATTTACACAGGCACACATACAAATGTACATATTCACAGACAAGTGTCTGACACTGACAGCTGGAGAGATTTTAACAGTTTTAACAGGACGTGCACTTTCATGCCGTCATGTTTGTGCATGTGTGAAGAGTCGAGAACAAGAAAGTACACCCTCTTTAAATTCTAAGGTTTTAGGTATCAGGACATAATGAAAAATCATCTGGTCCTGAGCAAGTTTTAAAATGAATTTAAATACATCCTAAATTTATATTTAAACAACAAAATGCAACATTTCACACAGCGCTGATTTGTAAAACTGTAGAATTTTAAGAGTTTGTGCTTTCTTTTTACCATGCTCATATGTGTGCTTGATCTAATGAGGAGAATTACTGTAAGGATTAATATTCACCTGCAGTTAAAATCTAATTTCCTAAACAGGGAATCCTCCGGAGTAAGCAACCCTATTATGACCCCCTCTTTGTCATGCATTATTAATCAACCTTCAGGTTAAAAAACTAGCTCTGGTACACTAAAGAAACGTCACACATTGTGTATTACACAGGGGATTAACATTAATAACCACAAAGGGAAAGAAAGCCGTGTGAATTTGATATTGAGAAGTCCAGACTACTTTGTAATGAAATCAATGACAACTGGAGCAGAAGACGAACATCACCTAATTCTCAGTTAGTCAAAGAAGTTTATCAAAAACTGTTTTGTAATTAATTCGGGGCAAAGCTGTGTAGGCATCAGTAGCGTTTCTGTCTCTCCTTATTGATCGTTCTTCAGCTTCTTAATCTTTCTGCTTTTGCAAATGCAGTTTATGGCATCCTCTAGAATGCATTCATTCATTCTCAACTATGAATGATATGTTGGATTTAAAAAGAAAAACGATGCATCTTTGCCATTTTTGGATTCAAACTGGAAAAAGTACAAATTTGCACCCCAAAAAGGATTCTTTTAGAGTTATGTTACTTGTTGAAGGGTCAAATTACAATTTTTTTGGCCTTTTTGCGTAAACACTTCCTGTTTACATTCTAAACAATCTAAAATTCACTTGATTAATTTTGTGACATTTTTAAAACTGTAAAGTTCTATTTGGCGCTCATGGATGACACCTCCCACATTATTATCAGACAGAAGAATCAGTCAGTGCAAAAATATTAGCAGCTATCGTGCAAAAGGCTGTAGTTTTCAATTCCTTTTTGTGCTTGCTCCAAATGAGGCTCCAACTCCATATACTTTGGCTTTGACAGATCAAAGCGTTGCTAAGATGTGACCTCATTTCCTTTTTGGCAGCTCTGCCACAGAATTCAAGTGGCTGCGAACAACGGATGCATTCAAAAATCCATATGACAACTTTTGTGAGGCTTTGCCTGAAGATCATCTTTGCCAGTTTTGATGAAGAAAATGCGGTATTAGGAGAGAAAAAGAGAAAGAAGATAATGAAGGGGTGCATAAAGAAGCATTAAAAACACTAATGATGCCTATGCAGTTTCACTTCCTGACCCTGGATGAAAATAACTGTAGCTGCAATCCTTAAATAAACCAGCTGTAAGAACTGAACATGCCATGTCTGTGCAAACACAGCAGCTCATCTCCACACAAGTATCAAGTATTACAACACAATACTGCAAATAACTTAAATTCTCATTCTGCTGATTGTTTAGAAGCTATTATTGATGTCTTAATCATTCCTTACATAATCAAAGTTAAAACTACAGCAGCTAAACTGCCTTAATTAAATTCTGATGGTCTTCCATGGCTTAGGTACATCTCCACCCATCAGGGACAGTTTAACTTCCCCTCATACTTTTGAGCTTCTCCCCTAAAGCTGTATCTGCTCCACAAGTGAACAATCATTTCCCCAATCTTCCTAACAGCTGTCACTACAAAAAATCAACGGTTATTAACGAGGAAAATTGTGGTGAGCACGGCGTGCATCCTCAGCTCTGTGTTCTTCTACGACTGCCACGCATGTGTACGGTCTTGTCATTACATGTTAATGGGCTTTCCCCTAACGCTACAGCAGAGCAGAGAGACAGAGCCTGTGATGGAGAGAACAGGGAACCATTTGATGTTTGCCAGTTGAAAGAATAAGCCTTCCTTTGGGTTGTGCTTTCCACAGAGGCATGCTGGGATTGAAAGAGCGCTTGCCCAGGGCTAAAGGGGATTTTTGGTGGGCGTCACACATCCAATTACCTCGGTAGCATCATAGAAATCCACGGGGAATGCACACAACAACAGACACACACATTCACAAAAGTGCACGCGTGCACCCACGCATACATCAACGTGTAAGACACCCACTACAGGAGGCACTCAGCGCAGAGGGGGGGGGCAGCCAAATTTTGCTATTCTGCTTCAGCTGGATCACTAGCTACAGAATTCATGAATTTTATCAGCATGTGTTGATATGTGGCTTATGATATAAATATGGATAGCAATATGGAAACACCACCCAGGTCCCACCTCTTTGGAGAGCATTACTAATGCATTCAGAGACTCTATTACTGGATTTGCATGGACTCCTCTGATGAGCCAAGAGGAGCTGCACATCCACTAATATGTTGGGGTTTATTGGCGTATTTATAAGCTGTTTTGAAGTCTTCTGTTCTTGTGGCAGAAGCAGGGATTTCTAGCTGTTTAATATCCACATCAACAAACTTTAATAACTACATGGTCCCACATCAGCACACCGAGCACGGAAACCAGCAAAACTCAACTCATTTAAATCACAACATCCTGGAATTAAAGAATTCAGTATATTTTTTATTACATCTACCTACACTAGTTAATGATTTTAATATTTCCTTTTACTTTAAAACAGGGGCCCGAAGGCCAGAGGGAAATCATATTTCACCAGACCATCCAATGAAATCGATTTTGTAGTATATTTTTAATTATACAAGATTCGTCATTTCGTTTAATAACATGATGAAATGGCCTAGGGCTCCACTTCTCCTTTAGTGAAGCTGATAAATCTCTGATATCTGTGTAGTGTTAAGTCACCTGTGTCACCACAGGGAAATACACTATATGCATTTGATTAATACACCTACAACACAAAAAAAAGAGGCACGTATAAAAATGTATTTCAATCCTGCAGGTAATATGGATATCAAAAGTTTGTGGTCAAAATCAGCTGGGAATCTATGTTTACTATTTTGTAGAATAAATCTAAAATGTAAAGTAAAAGCAACATATGCATTCAGAGAGCAAATACTGATGTTCTTCTTGAAGAACTTGGGACTGACACAGCAGTCCCTAAACAATCAAATCGACTATTGATCTGCAATTTCACACAATCAAGCTAACCCCCAATTGAGCTTGGAGGATAAAATCCATGGTGAGTCTGGCTGTTAGCGTCAGAAAAAAAATCGCTGTTGAGGGAAGCTTTTCTGCTTAGTGGAGAGACCTTTGATTACAACCAAAAGACAGACAGATATAAACTCTGCTCCAACATATATTTTAGCAACCATCGCATGGTAATCACATGGATGAAGAGGCCCTATAAAGCTCGAACAAACCCGTTTCTTATTCTTAGGAAGTACGCTGAATAAAAAAGGAGTAATATTATTATAAACAAGGGAAAAAGCAATGGAGGGAATCTGGGAGAAGCAGAAATGACGAAAATAAGGCTAGGAGGTCAGCTCAAGCTGCGAACATGGCATTTGAGGAGGCTTCCTTTAGGCTTCAGTCAGCTTTAGATTAAACACATCTAACTGACATGAAAGACAAGTAAAAAGGACTACCAACTGTCTCTCTCTGTTCAGATGTTTGGGCGTGTGAGGTTGGTGTTTCTTAAGACTGGGAAAAGTCTGTTTGGCTCTGAATTCAACTGATTCTCACTGTTTCATATATGCACGGCATTCTGCATGTTTGATCTTCGTGAAACAGGAATTCGCCATAACTGCTAACATTTTAAGAGATCAGCTTCAAATATGCATGTACATCAGAGTGTGTTACCCTGTGCCCAGTGTGATCACCTCATCAGAAATATGCAGTCATGTGAGGAAAAAAAAAAAGGTTTCTATGCAATCCAGAGCAAAATCAAGCAGTCAGGTGTTCCTAAGCAAATGCACTTGATTACCTGATCATCAGTGAGTGTGAGGCCCTCTATAAAAGCTGACGTCTTGGCAGTTTGCTAGTCTGGAGCATTCAGGTATGCACTAACACAATGCCACAATCTTCCCAGCAGTGGCAAATATACTGTCACCCCAAGACATAATCTGCAATGCTCCAAAAAATCCAAGAGCTATATCTTAGACTCTGCAGGCCTCAGTTAGCATGTTAAATGTTAAAGTTCATGACAGCACAATTAGAAAAAGACTGAACAAGTATGGGTTGTTTGGAAGGGGTGCCAAGAGAAAGCCTATTCTCTCTAAAAGAACATGGCAGCACAGCTTAGGTTTACAAAGCTGAATCTGAACAAATCACAGGTCTTATGGAACCAAGTCCTTTGGACAAAATGGGCAGCACTACGTTCGACTAAAACCAAAGAGCATATCAGCACAAACTCTTAACACCCACAGTGGTGCAGGAGTTGTCATTTGGGCTTGCTTTGCAGCCACAGGACCTGGGCACATTATGGTCCTTGAGTTGAGCAACAACTCCTCTGTATACCAAAGTATTTTAGAGTCAAATTTTAGGCCATCTGTCCAACAGCTAAAGCATACCCCAGATTGGGCAATACAACAGGGCAACAAACCCAAGTAGAGCAGCAAAACTCCAAAGGAATGCCGAAAAGAAAAGAGTCATGTGAAAACCTTATTTATCATGTGACTGTAACTACAGGTTGCTGCAGTGCAGAAGACAACTTTGATTGGTAGCAATATGCCATACAGAAATGCAGTAAATGCAAACCTGTGAGATTTATTACTTGAAACAACATTTGACATCATTCCTCTAAATGTAAGGACAGTAGCCACTAAATTGCATGTGCATCACCTGATGCACTCTTCCTTATTTTTTAAGGCTTTACCAACCTTCATATAGTCACTCTTGGTTCGTCCTTTCCCTTTTCTGCAATGCAATAATTTCAGCTAAAGTAAATGCTATTCAACATTTATTTGCCTCAGCTCTAACACAGCCTGTTCAGCTCATTCAGTATTGTTTCAAGTACCCATAAAAGCTGAACATAGTGGCACAGTAGCGCAGACTAATGCTTTGGAGGTCTAGGCTAACAATAAGGAAGTTAGTTAGTAAAAAAGTTTAATCATGAACATTTATTGATAATCACACGGAAGAATTCTTAGAAGTCGGGTAACTCGGGGTACAGAACAAGACAAATTTTAATTCGGTAGGTTTTGACCTGATTTTAAAAATCTGAACTGCCCAAGAAAACTGCAAGCTCTCCAAAAGGAAGCACATGCGATGCTGAGCAGACACATATAGACTCGTTCAAGAGCCACCGCTAATTACTGCAGCACGAATCTTGGATTTCTAAGTGGGCGCTGCTGACAGCACGAGTCAACTAGTTTTTCTCGGATTCTGGGCATTTCTTGTTCTCAACAGCTGATGCGTGGCTACTACACTTACATTGAGCAAAGCCTTTGCAGAAGTGTTAAGGATAAGCACGAGGGAAGACAGCAGACGTGCAGGACTGGGCAAGAACTCTGCAAGATCTGCATTACACCTTCCTCAGAGAGTCATTTTTCCACTGAACAAAATCTCAATGAAGAAGTGCTTTGCGTACTAGAGATGACTTTGCTTGCTTTGGCATGGGAAGCCATTAACTGACAGTGCACGGCTTGAGGTTATCCCCATGGGTATAACAGCCTCTGGGATATACTGTGTCTGGTGGAGAGATGAAGAGAGCATGGCGCTAAAGAGATTAGTTATTACATTGTGAATTTCTGTTAGAAGAATAAGGTTTTTAGATACTATTGAGGGATACACAGAAAGCTAAATAACAAAAAAGGGCTTAGCACTCAGTTGGATATCCTTTTAAAAATGGTGGGAGGTGCAGTAAGTATAAAAGCAAGTACAAAAGCATACATAATGACTAAATCACACATTCACAGGCACTTTGAGGCACGTTCGCCATCCATGATGAGTCCTGCTTCAACAGAATGATGTGTGAACATGGTCATAAATCACACTGCTAAATTAATATCTCAGCAAAGTGTTGCCCTAGATAGATGAAAAAGCACGCACGCACACAGAAAATGAGTACACATCCTCCCACACTCACACAAACTGCACGGTCATCTGTGTTAAAATTTCACAGTGCCTCTGCAGAGCCACAGTACAACTCCACAGGCTCGGTCTCCTTTTGCCAGTAGGTTTCTGCCTACATTTAAGAGAAGAGGGGAAAAAAATGCATTTGCACTATTAGGTGGGGAGAAGAGTTGTTAGGAGTTTTATGCAAAGTTATCTCTATAGGAAGGTCCCCTCTTTTGCGCTGCATGGCATGTTTCGCATATATTCTGAAGCTAAACTACTGAAGTCATCATTGTCAACAAAGGTACTTTGCTACTGTTCTTTCTTGTCAGAGAAGCTTAAGCATTATTTTCTAAAAAGATAACTAAGCTCCATCCTAGAGTTGCCTCAGAAATGAAACAGTGCTGAATTCTGAAGACATTCAGCCTCAACACCCCCACCAACCCAACCTTATACCACCACCACCCTCGCCTCATCATCCCCTCCCAACACCACCACCACCCCCACACCCCCGACCCACTCCACGCCACACAGCAATTTTATCTGCTCTCGTGCGCAATTGTAAGGATGCTGCGAGAAGCTTGCGCTTCTGCAATCACTTCACATTTGTTTCAGCGATTGATTTGCTGGCATGTGAGGGGAAGGAGAGAATGTGGGTAGGCTGCGAGGGAGGGAGGGAAGGAAGAAGCGAGCGAGGAAGGCAGCGGGGAAGTCAGAGGACGTGCAATGCCAGGCTCACATACTGTCACCATGACAACAGACATCACTTCACAGGAGCAGCACTTAGGAAGGATGCCTGTGTGGGCTGAAGTGACATAGTTGAAGGTTGGCATTAGCCTCTTGTGGGTGCCACAACGTACCAATCCTCTCCTGGCTTTCTTTTTTTTTTGCTTTTTTTTTTATTTCCTCCACAGTGCTGCTAAAAGGATCTCTGTTGCTCTTGTAAGCCACCTATTGGGATTGCTGAGTGATTTGTACTTCATGTGTGTGTAAATGTGGGTCCTGCCAGTTTGTCTTAACAAAGACAATTCAATCGAGCAAGATGCGTAACGTAAGACAGGAGTCATTCATATTCAATGAGATGCTTTCATCATTCGCGTCACTTTGAAGCTGGCTAACATGTATAATTCTCTGTGATTTGAAGTGATGCCAATCGTGGAAATGATAACTCAAGATATAAAAACACATTCAGAGTGAAAAGAGCTTGAGAGCCAAGTCGCTGCTCATTTAGAATATTCTGCAACACCTGATAAGGTTTATAACGTATATATCTGAATACATCTTAAAAATATACCGTATTTGCAGGCTTAACAAATATAATAGCAGTTTAATGTTAGCAGTTGTTCTAGCCCATATGATATTGAAAACCTATGAATTATCGATGTACAAAATGAATTTTGACACATTCTTTTGCAATAACAATCACTTTGTCTCACTCTCTGGAAACATAAATATATCTGTTTCTTCCATTTATGCACAAATTCTAAACCTGGGTAAAGAGATATTTTTCAATCTGTTCTTATCAACATGCACCATATACAGCTGCAGCTCCTCACTATGCATCTGGTCTTGTTTATTTATCCCTATACAACATACAACACTCATGAGCTGAACAAGCTGCAAAGCATATAACAGACAAGTTGTGTCATGAAAGCATGAGTATATGTTAGAAAAAAGGAAATTCAGTAGGGAATGTGATTAACTAAACTCAGCTAGTGAGTTGAATTTCCGATACAACAAAGCAAATACAGTGTGAAATGTTAATAAATGATTCACTTAGCTGTGAGTCAGAGCTGATCCATTTTGCAGAAAACCAAAACAGCAGAATTCTGACTGTGATATTGGTGACATGGAGTCAATCTATGGGCCGATCCATTCAGTTTAGTTCTGGGATATTCTGTGTTTACTTCGCTATGTCACAGCAGCAGCTAATGGCAATAGCTAATGTAGCACAGGAAAAGCTAACAGCAAAAGGTCAGTAGTTCAGAGGTATTTCATGCAAGGCCAACAGCTTTTATTTGTATGTTCACTAGGGGTGGGCGATAAATCCACAACAATATTTAAAGAAAATCTGCCACTATATCTATAATGATATACTGTAGGAAAAAATACTGAAAGTTTCATCAACACTTGCACCTTGCAGTGAGTAGCATTTATACATGTAAGTAAACGAAGAGCATTTTCCATTCTTTGTTGATACTGCCATTAATGACAGTTAGAATTCGAAGTGTGGATCTACTGAAACAAGGTGTTAGCAGCAGCGTTACAGTGATATAGCAGCAACATAGCATTATGTCCACTGATACAACATGAGTCAAATGTAAGAATAAAAGTAGCCTAAGTAGTGTTTTTGTTGGAAATTTTCAGTAAAAGTATTTCATAACTGCTTAACACTTTAGCTTAATGATAACTTAAATATCTTAACCTTGTAACTCATCAGGAGTTCCACAGTATTGTCACATAATACACCTAAAAATATTTTTTCCATCTGAGATTTTGTATCTTTTTAACCAGCTACTCAAGGTGCCTCGTTTCCACCATGCATCACTAATTTCCAATCAAACTAGTGAGTGCTTCAGCAATGCTAGGTTGAGTCATTTGTTCGCTTTTGGGTTGCACATCAAAAGCTGCTAGCATCTCCTCCGCCTGAGTCTTCTTAGCCTGTTTGTACTCAACTATGTGTTTTTGCCTCAAGCGTTGAAACAAGTTTGTTTCCACCTTTACGGGGACCAGTTGTCTTGCATATTTTGTAAAGCATTGTGCTTTATTTTTGTTGTTTAAGTAGCTCTGTGTTTAGTTGCTAAATCATCATCAGAGGCTGACAACCGGCTCTCACTGTCAGACATGTCTGGGCTTGTCTCGTTGTTGTGCAGACTAGGAAAGGTACCTACATCAATTATGCCACATTATGACAACTTGATATCAATAAATCTTTTGAATCTATCGATGTGAAAGAAAAAAAGCTACAACGAGACGATGCTTTGGCTTTATTTATTTATTTATTTACTTTTACTCTTTACGTTCATTATGAGAGAACTTATAAGGACACTAGTTGGAACATTTGTTGGGGAATTTTAATAACACTTATGGTAGCATAAGTTGACGAAGTCATCAACTTGATTATTTTATTTTAGTTTATATTATTATATGTTACTAGAGCTGTGCACGAAAAAGGGAAAACTAGCCCAACTGCAAATAATAGCAGTATGCAGCAGCCTAATGAGTGTCATTATGAACCAAAACGATAAATCAAAGTTTTTACATACTTCTATTTCATTCATGTTAATTTATATTCTATAAATATGTTTAAGTTGAAACATATGTTGCCTAACTCATCAAAGTATGACTCAGTCTCTACTTTACAAGTATAGTTGTTACGATAACACTGGTATCGGACCAATACTAAGACATGAGTTAAGACATCATTATCATAATGGAAATGGAAACAGCTGGATCATTGCATCCATAGTAAATTTTTTGTTGTAACCTCTCACATTGCATTAGTGTCAGTGGAGGTGGTAATATTTATTCTGTTGTATGTTTATTCCTTTTTACTGTAAATGTTTGAGTGAAGTGTTGCATTTTTTTACTCTAGTAAAGACCCTCCACTATGACTGCTTACTCTGGAAATTTAATGCTCTATAAACTGACAACTGTGTTCATTCACTGTGTCTTACTAGAATTGTTTTTCTATGGGTGGAGTTCATTGAAGTCCATGTACTAATAATAAGAATAGCAACAAAACAAAATGAATGGGTGATGGAGATGTCAGTCCGACTCAGTTTTTCTATCCTCAGGTAACACGTTATGGAACATCCTTTGTGGGTGGACTAAGAGTATGCAGGGGATTTGAGATAATGCAAAACAGCAGCACCCCCTCACCTTCTCTAAAGAAAACTCCTCTTTTTTTATCCAATTCCAGAGTGCGAGCAGAAAATAGGAATCATTTTTCAAAGCAGATTTTCATGAGGCCAGTGTCAGAATACGCTTGCAGTGTATGTAAATCTCAATCTTTTATGCTTATACTGGAGCCGTAAATGGCATTTACAGATCAGTGTCATTCATATGTAGCAGTTGGCATTGTTTACTTTATAGGTATCGAGTATAGCACAGAAAGGAAATGACATCGTGAAAGATGATGGATGACATGAAGAGTCCTTGTATGACGGGAACACGAGATGTCACATTGCATTACATGGTCAGCATCCCCTGATAGTTAAAATTATACAGAATAATATTCTATTACTGTCAGGAAACATATTAGGCTACTTCTTGATGCATTCTCAATCATCCAGGAAAGTAAATCTCCAAAAGTTGATTCTGTTCATCTGGACGTAGCGTTTTGTGGGAGAAACGTTTCGTCACTCATCCAAGTGACTTCTTCAGTCTCAGCTGACTGCAGGTTTCCCCAATCTTATAAACAGTACATTTGCATAACGACTGAAACCAGCCCACTGAAGGAACAATGGGCTGGGAGGTCAGTT
>VUQG01021582.1:0-11564 GCA_015106755.1 Etia nguti | reverse complement strand
ACAAAAAATAAAACAGAAAAAAAAAAAAAAAAAAAAAAAAAAAAAAAAAAGATAAAGAAAAAAAAAGGCAAGGGGAGGGGAAGGTCCAGACCGGTCAGGAGCAGTCGGATGGTTTATCCACAGCTCCGCGGCGATGCTTTCGGTTGTCTCGGCGTCACCACACCACTTTCTGGCGATTTCAGGCGACGGTGGGAGCCGGATGTGCCCGCCGTGGTGCCAGTTGAGCAGCGGTCACGTTGCGCAATACGTGCTACGGAGACAGAGTGGCACCGCAACCGGTCTGTAGCTACGTCAAGAGGTGCGTGGCTTCCAGGCGCTCATCTGTATGGGAGGCTTCGCTCCGCGTCAGGAAAGGCATGAGAGGCGCAGCTGCTGGATGCTGAGAGAGGGAGAGAGAGGGGGAGAGAGAGGGAGATGGAAGCATTGGAATTCAAGAGATCTAGCTTTGACAGACCTTTGCAATCACCACCCAAACACACAGTCTACACCGCCGCCTGCTCATGTTTCACCATGCCTCCTTTATCAGACAGGGTGGATGAGATGCTGTCTGTCATGTAGCATTCATCTGCTACATCAGACTCCTTTTGGCCCGAAATAGTGGGATGTCTGTGTTAGTTTTGTGTATGCAGCTCTTTCTACTGGTGCTGGTGATGCTGCTGCCACAGGCCGACATATTTTCGGGAACTTTTTTTTGGCAACGCATAACTTTTTAAGTTTTAAAGAAGTCGGGCTAAGTGGTTCCCAAATGGGGTCCCGGTATAGGCCCTTCGGGCGTCCTGCAGGCAGTTCGGGGGGGAATTGAGAAAATCTCAATTTGATGATATTCTATTAGAGTGACTACAAGTGTTCTAGTTAAAGAGAGAGAGAGAAAAGACATATCATGACCACGTTTACACGTGTTTCACTTACACCATTGTCACACAGCAGTGGCTATAAAGACTATTTCAAAGTAAGGGAAATATTATACTGTGAATGAGCCCACTTTATTGTTTTGTGTTTTTTTTTTCCTGTTAAGTGTTAGTGGTAATATCAAGAGCATGCAGAGACTAAACGCTGTTTCCTAGCAACACAATTTCAATTAAATGGTTTTAATTAGTGTAATATTTCCCCCATTGGAGAAGTAAATGGTATACTTTTCGGACAAATGGTTAAAGACAGAGGCTCAACAGTATGATCCCTGATCAAACAGGCACCCAGTGAGGTGTCTCTGCAA
Source organism: Etia nguti (assembly GCA_015106755.1). Lineage (NCBI taxonomy): Eukaryota > Metazoa > Chordata > Actinopteri > Cichliformes > Cichlidae > Etia > Etia nguti. The sequence goes on along the minus strand of VUQG01021582.1, from coordinate 10,351 downwards.
TTTATGATAATTAATAATCAAGTTAATTTGGAGGCTTTTTGAAACAAGTGACTGTGTTTTACATAAATATATAAAAGTAAACCTGATTTCTAGGCTGATTGCTTTCACATATTTTGTGACCCAAGTTAAAATAGTCAGAATCTAGTTTGTTGTGACAAGTGATTCGTCTGATTAAAAGAGTAAAATCTTTTTTTATTGCTAATTTAAAAAGAAATAATAATATGCTCCACTTGTTGAGACAGAGAAATTCAGTTTGAAGCAGCAAGTCTCTCCTCAGCTGGAGCAGCAGCAGTGGGTAGTTTGGCGCCCTCTTCAGGTTTTTAAGACATCTAGACCCAAGCAGTCGTTAAGAGTTATACTCCCTTAATGACTAAGCCCAAATTCTGATTCAGCGTGATCAATGTTTATAATAATATGGGGGTGTTTTCCCCTTGGTTTACAGATGTTCAACTGAACTGTCAATATCTTACTATCAGATAAGGAAATTAAAATAAACAGTGGGCTCTTTGGAGCTAATATTGGATACATGCCATTCTAAAATTTTACATTTTGGAATCTAAGTGATTAATCTCATCTAACTTCATCTATCAATTTTACTCTGTCACTAGTGTGATGCCAAAAGTAAGCTTTCAGATCTCGTTTTCTTCCAGCGGCTGATTTCGATTTGTTTCATTTTGAGGGAAATTGAGGGATCAGGGGGGTTTATTATATCTTCAGGACATCAAACCATCTCTTGATTGCTATATTTCTGTGTTTGTAAAATTATGTGCACATCTCATTTTGGAAGGTGTAATAAAAGTAGTCCTTTCGTTCTCAGATACTTAAATTATAATTCAACAAGTCATTTAAAAGTGAGCATCCAGTTAATTTTTCTATTTCTTAAGCACCTTGAGGCAAGTGGAGTAGTCTGATTTATTTTAGCTGTCACTTTTTGTAAAAAAAAAAAAATTAAAAAAAAGAATTCTGGAAATGATTTGACATTGGATTTACAGTAACTCAAGTAACTGACTGAGCTGTTGAAAATGTTTAAAGAGAAGAAACATCAGCGTTGTCAGGACTGCTCGGAAACAGTTATGCAGTCTGGACTTTGATATGAGTCAGCTGAATGTCCTGACAAGTATAAAAAATGAGGTATTTTGTCATATGGTGGTGTGTGTGCTTTGTCGCTTACCCTCCATCTGCTGGCTGCTAATCATTCTGTTTATTACTGTACCTTTGCATCACCCATCCAATATGGATGAGAGTGGGCAACCACCAGGGAAGCTTAGACTTTAACTCCCCATCTGTCTATTGTGGATAAGTCTGCACTCTATGCCCACCACCCCCTTGCTGTCTTCTTCTTCCCTTGTGGAATATAATGCAACCTTTATATTCATGATGTCTTATGCTACTACAGTGCACTGACATGGGAGTGAATGCAATTATGGAGCCCGTTGTGAGCAGAGCGTCTGCATGTAGCATCATAGAGGGGCTCATAAATATAACATGCACTCACTACTGTTGTATTTTGGGCTGTATGGCATTTCACTAAATTTAGTCGGTCATTTTAGTGCGTGAGGTGTTGGGTATGGTATGAAACAAGACAATCTGACATTTTGGGAAAGCCTCTCTGGGCTTGGCGTTCATTTTCAAATACAGCAAATGTCCAGATGACATCACAGCAAAACGCAGGGCCGGGGTCGGCCAGGGAGAAATGCGTATCTGTGAATCTGTGAAAATAAAAGCTAGAGAGGGTTATGGCTTTGGTATTCCAACAATATTCTGCTCTGGTTGGCATCACACATGAGCAAATCTCAAATGGAACAACATGTATTTTTCCATCTCGCTGCCCCTTAAAAGTCATATCAGCCAGCTACCTGTGGAAACAGTTCCACTAACTACTGTAAGTCAGTTCTCACCTTTTTTTTCTCTATCCGGTTCTATCCAGATGCTGTTACTTCATTTAAATTGATACATTACTGCTGAAATGTGCCTTCTGAAGTGAATCATTGTCAGCCCATATCTGGTGGGCAAGAAGGATGGCATTTGACACAAACTGCAGGAAATAAAATAGGCCTGAGCATATAGATTCAAAATAGATTTAATGGCTGAATTAGCTGTAATTACTTTTTCCGTGAACTACCTGAGGAGTCACCCAAGTCACAAGCACCAAGGGAGTATGGGATATACTTTACATTTTTGGCCGGTAGTCAGAAATTACCAATGCCTGACTCACGGCCAACCCTGCATGCTTGTAACTCACAGGCTCACAGGACACAACCGAGCATGCACACTGTGTGCCCGCTGATGAAGTTTTTACTTTGAAAATAGGTCTCCAGACAGCTGGCAGAGCAAATTCTTCCTAAGAAATGTAACTGCAATGATTGCAAATCATTTGGCTTTACTGTCATACATGCACTTACAGTATGCCAGTGCACTGCATGTGGTTTATCCAAATGCAGCTGGAGGGGAAAAAAATGATAGAAATCATCCAGCATGAGCACTACCGAGTTTTACACTGCATTTTCAAAGTATGCAAAAGCCACGTGCAGTTTTCATTAATGAAAAAAAAGTCTTTGGTTAGCTAATGTGGAGTTGTGTTGATAAAAAACAGTTCTTGCCAAAGTGGGTGACATGACTCCCTAGGGTTCAGGCGAAGTCCCCTCAGACCGATCATTAATTGTTTAGCTATTGTGCTTTAACCATATTAAAGAAACATACGAAGACAAAGGGGGGGACAAAAACAAATAAAAAATTACCACATTAAAAACACAGTCATGCTGCAGCGAATTAAGTGTCAACTCATGGTTGCCGGTTGTCATAGTAACTCAACAGGCTTTCTGGCTTGGAAGTTTTTAAGGAGCTTAGCCGGTGGAAAAATAGTGATGGTCAGAGCAAGTGATGGAAAGATTTAAAACACCACAAAGACAGAGCCAGCCTGTGACTGTGACACAGCCTGAATTAGAGTTTACTAAAACAGCTGAACGGCACTTGGCTAATAGCTTAATGGACGTATTTTGGCTGCTTGTGGAAGAAAGCTATCCACCATCGTCTGTGGCACTGTCCATTCTTAACATATTGGATGAGAGATGAGAGAGCCAATGTGAGTATCGTGCACATGAAAAGGAAAAAATCCCAGAGACCACCCGTCACTGAGATGGAATGTGAAAAAAACATAACATTCATAATGTTTGTGTACACCTTGTACACTGTAAGTGTAACCTACTAGCACTAAAGAAAATAAGATTAACTTCATTTAGTGCAGTATTCCAAAATGGTTAAAGTCTTTCAGCATATAAATTTGTTATAAGCCATACAGCTGTATTGTAGTTTTGTTGGCTTCCATTGTGTTGGGCTCTCTTAAAAATGTTTGGGAACTGCTGCTCTAGAAATGCAGCACAGAAGTTTTGTTACATTAATGGGATCCGTGCCACATCATGTTCTTAGTGCTTTTCTGTTGCAATTAAAGGCGCTGCCCCCATTTATATCCACTGTTACGAAAACTCCCTTTCTGAGTGCAGTCTTTTAACATGAGCTAGCATAGGCTCTTATGCTGAGAAGCAGGCCTTTGCCTGACTGTAAAAATAAAAGGCAGTTCTGACAGGCATAACGCGCGTTTCTATTCTACAAATGTTCTCTCAGACACCCACGTTTTCCCTGGGTAGTGGGACTCGGTATTCACGACAGCGGGAAGCCTGTCGGTGGTATTTACACACATAACTGGGGTGAAAAGAAATAGATTTCACAATCAGGTGCAGCAGTTCATAGCAGCTAGTATCAAGATGGCATCAGAATCCGGAAACCGCAGCCCTTTGTGATGGTCCCTGGTGAGATATCAGGTAGGTGCCAATTGAGGATGAATAATCAGTTAATTCATTGAAGTGGTGCAAATTTACCTGCGCATTTGAAGCTGTATGAAACTTGCCAACACTGCATGAAATGTGTAGCGCTCATAGCTGTAGCTATGTTTACATGCCACAAATACATTATTTTCAGTTTCTTTTCTTACTAGACTGGTGGGTTTTTTGGGGGGGGGGTTATGAATGCCTTCAATTTTACAATATGACTAGAATCTCCACAGATCGATTCATTCATCTGTCTGTCTTGTGATCAAGGAAAGCTTTTATGTCGCCTCTAATTCAGCTATACTGCAGCTATCCATTTTAACACCAGAGAACTTCCTATTGGGCTATTGACCAGCTGCACTCCCAAGGGATTCGTTCCAACTCATCAGATTGATTATGTCATGGCTGTTTTGGTGAGATAGCACAGAGTTAACATGGCATGCTAATTAAGCCATATGAACCTACTATATTACTTGAATGGGCTGATACCTGATATCAGACAAAGACAACTGAGGTCTGTTGACTTTAAAAGGTTGTATATGAATTTATTCAATAAAAAACATCAACGATATTGTAAATAAGGTATGAAAAATACATAAATATTCATAAAAACATTGAAGACTAACAGTAATTAACCACTCAAACACCGTTAAGCATTTATAAGAAGAGACTATAAATGATGAATAGTTTCTAAAACATTATGATGTTGTTGTACGTCAGCATGATGTATTTGTTAACATTTATAACTCCAAGAAGCCTGTGTAACTGCTGAATAATCAGTCATCCTAACAGAGTTTCAGATGACTAATTTAGTATATGACTTTTACTGTTCATATATACAAACCAGCAATATTTGCCATTAAGATAAAAACTGACAATATAACAGGGGTACACAATTAATTCTCCCAGTCTCAGTTTCTCATGTGGACCCTTGGGAAAATGCCCACTCCTGTTATAGCACATATTAATGTTGCTATTTTGGTGTTGTTTCTACAACGTCATAAATAGTATTGCTCCAGGTTTGTCACTGCAACTGACCAGTCGTGTTGGGGGTGGGGGGTGTTATAGTTTTTTTGACTCAAAAAGAAATGAATACAAAAACAAAGCAATAAAAAAACTTGACATTGTAGAACTGATTTATGCTTCAGTGGGAAATCTACACCGTGACCTACAGTAAGCCGTAACTAAGCAACACTGTGAAAAGGTCAGTTGGAACCATTTTCTTAAACCTAATCACAGTTTTGTTTTGTGTCTGAACATAACTGACCTGTGACTGAAAACATGAAAACATTATTAATAACACTAACAAATAAATCAATAAAAATAGTCAATCACTAAGTAAGGAAGAAATAAATAAATAAGCCGCTGATATTTGGTCTTACGTGGGATATGAACCCTCCCAGGTAAATCTCCTGTGTCTGACCCATTTGTTCTGGGAGGCCATCTCTGTCAGATTTGACAGCTAGGGATGAATGCCATAAGTAATTTGTGAAATAATGGTAGCCACAGGATGGAGATTTGTTGCTGACAAAAAAAATAAAGTAGGCAAAGTTAGAGGCATCCGAATTAAAGATGAAAAGATGAGCAAAATCTTAGAGTAACATTGACATAAAGGATTAAAACTGAGCATGTCAGAGGGATATCTTACTTTGGAAAGTTCAGGGACAAAGACAACAAGTCTAAATTAATTATGTTAAAATGGAGAGGGTTTGTGGATGTGGTGAGAGAGGACACGCAGGTTATTGGCTGTGACAGAAACACCAACAGGACATCTTAATTGCAATGTTTGTCTGGGAGTAGCATTCATTATGATGTTGTAGGACTAGCACCAACTTCAATATTAGATACACCATGCATTCTGTACTTTACATCAAATGACACACCAATCACTGACAACTAAAGTGCATGATGACAGAATTATTTCTGTGGTTAAGCAAAACAACCATGTTAAAAACAGTCATAAAGCAGTAGGCATATTGCTGTCAAGGTCCACGATCAAGAGAGGCTTTCGATGAATGGAAATATAGAGAGTTTAAAAAAAGGTGCAAACCACTGGTTACACTAAAAAACACGACGGCTGGGTTAGACTTAATCAGAAAAATGTCTTTGGATGTTTGAAACCAAAATGAACTTGTAAAAGAATGATGGGAAAAGTATGGAAAAGGAGAGAAAAAGTTTATAGATCTAAAGCAAAATACCGTCTGTCAAACATGCTGGAGGCTGTGTTATGGCAATGGGCGTGTCTGGCTGCCAGTAGAACCTGTCACTAGTCTCTACTGATCATGTGACTGCTGATAGAAATACCAGTATGAATTGTGAAGTGTACAGGGCTATACTCTCTGGTCAGATTCATGCATACAGTGGTCCAAAAGTGAACAGTCAGAACTTCACAGTGAAAATAGATAACGACCCAAAGGATCCTGCAAAAGCAAAGAGAAATGTCTCCTTTCTCAGGGCAAAGAAATGGGACATTCTTCAATGGCCAAATCAGTCACCTGATTTTAACCTAACAGAGCAAGTTTATGAGTTACTGATGACAAAATTAATGCAGAGGGACCCAGAAACAAGCAGCAACTGATGGTGGCCGCTGTAAAGACATAACAGTGCATCTAAGGAAACAGCATTTGGTGATATGGGCTCTAAACTTCAGGTATTGAGTAGAGGGACCCAGCTGGAAAACTAGGTTAAAATTAAAATTATTTGTAAATGATTTAAATAGTTATTGTTACGACTGCTGTCGTAATGTTGCCTCATATGCAAATCCCAGTGTGCAGGTGCCTCTCCGTGATTGGTGGATCCAGAGGACGGACCATACAGATTGGCTAACCAGCTAGAGACGACTTACATGATGACACCGCCATGGACAGCCAGTCATTCGTCCTCGGCTTGTCCCAACCAGCAGACCTTTTGCAACATGCCCGATGTGTTCGCCTTATACAGGAGTATGTAGGGGTGGACTGCCTATTTGTTTGATTATAGTTTTCTCCTTTTTTTGTAGTTAAGGAGGCAAGTTGCTGTCATTTGGTTTAACTCTTTTGAGTAGGGAAGTTTGTTAAATCCTCGAGATAGGCTCCTTTTGTTTGTTGTTTTGGCATTAGGTTCACCTGAAGTTATAATCAGCTCCTTCTTTTGTGTCAGATAACCTAACGAATCAACTCATTGTAAATAAATCATTGTCAAACTTTATCAGTTGTGTGATGTGGCTGCTTGGGGTCTAATGAGGATGGATCACCCTTATGTCGTGGTCTGGCCACCCCTAGACGGGCCATAACAGTTACATATTTATAATTTTATTGTTATACACACAAATGGTGATAATCTAAAAAGATTTGTTTATTTGCTGCATTTTCTACTAAAAGAGTAGCCTTTATTTTGGAAATCAAAAACAATCCATATATTTGAAATGACGTGAGTTTTTTCAAATATTGTTGAGCCCCTGAAAATCAAATCAAATCAAATCACTTTTATTGTCACATCACATGTGCAGGTACACTGGTACAGCACATGCGAGTGAAATTCTTGTGTGCAAGTTTCACAAGCAACAGAGGTGTGCAAAATACAAGAAACAGGAACAAAGCAAAATATAAGAATGGGAATCTGAGAATTATATGAATAGATATATGTACAATATAAGAGTGTATGTGCATTACTGAATGTGTATACTAAATAGGGGGGGCTATGTATAAAAAAGGCTATAATTCCTGAATAGTTAATATCCAGGAGTATTCTAAAATCCTTTGAAATAAAGTTAAAAGCATGAACTTCAATCGCATCTTCATTGTTTGATTTAAAATGTACTGTGTTGGCATACACAATTTTTAGTTACACTCATGTCTTTGACCAATAATCTATGGACCTAACTGTACACATATTGCATTTACAGAGGCAACACAACCTGGCATGCAGGCCTGCGCCTACACTAGAGTTCTGTGTGGACAGTCTCATCCTGGAGTACACATCTTGGTCCACAATGTTGAAGAAATGATATGTATGCAGGTGTTGCTTTATACCTGACGTGATGCCTCAGGTTAAAATGTAATCAGGTAAGGTTGATTCTTATTAATCTGTCCTAAACGCCTTTTGATCACACATCATTACCAAGTATCTTTACTAATAATAACGTACCATATGCATTCGAAATAAGAAGAAGACCTTGACACAGAGAGCAACTTTCACTTTACACTGAGTAACTTTTTTGATGTTCTCATGGCGGTGGTAACCCACTTTCATTTCCAGGGCTCTGCTAATCACATATACCATGACCTAAGCAAGTACAATCAAATCACAAACATAAACCTCCTCAACTGCATCGCAAATGTGATCCCCAGTTTAGTATGCAGTGCTACTTGTGGCAGTGTCTGAGAATGTAATTATCTCTCTGTAAAGAAGGTAAAGTGAAGCCCATGTTAGCCTCGGTGTCCTTGGCTACACTGAGCCAGAAACATAAATCTTCAGAACAGATCTCATTCTGGGTACATTCATTACACTACACATTGCACTCGACCGACAATAAATTACATTATTATCTCCACTTAAAATTGCAGGTAGCGACAGAGAGGAAGTACTCATTCAAAAGTAAACTTCTGCATTTGGTTGGAATTTCAGCAGACCTCAGATCAGCACTAAATTGCAAAGCAGTCGAGTCTTACCACTCGAAAAGCGCCTTTGTAATCACTGTTTGTACCTGTGCGAGTGTACAAACAGACACAGATAATTGGGTGTTTCATGAGAAAGACACCATTACAGTGTAATTATTTTCTTTATCTACGGCAGATCCTGTGCCTGATTCTGTGTGAGAGAGAGATCCTCATTGTGAATCTGAGCTCTTTCTGAAACCATAGTAGAGCCACGGGCGATAGCAGAAAGCGATGAAATATGGGTAAAGCAGTGTGTGTGAATGAAATACAAATGACACTCCATTCAGCAGGACAGAGTTTGCCATAGATATACACCCAAATGAAAAAGAGCCACAATCACTTTAGGCTGAGTTTTGAGCAAACAAATTAATTATTTATGAACAATGAATATTGCATATTGCTCTCAAAATTGTTGTTGCCTCTCCTTCATAAGGCAGCAGATTTGATTTACACGGCTGGATTTTCACTTCCATGGAAGCTGAATTCTAATTACTTTTCTACGTTGAGACATGGAGCACAAAAGCCAACAAGCACGCAGTTGATATTTGTTCACAGCACGATAATAGTGTAAAATTGATTTTAAAAAACAAACAAAAAACAACATATCTATGTAAAATATTTGCATTTCCTTTTCTTGGCCAGTAGCATATTCATGGAGCCTGCATAGGACACCAAATAACGTTTTTTTTATGTTCCTATCATCCGTGGACAATAAACAGCATTTCTCTGGCTGCATCACATCATGTTGTGTCCCTTATTTTCACCCAACATTGCCTTCTGATGTGCCCACTTTAAAAAGTAATCGAGTGGTCAAACAAAGCTTGAAACAGCCGCTGTGTAACCGTTGGGTTTTTCTATTTTGCAGTATGGTTCAGACATAGGGTAATAATGACTCTGCCATCTGCTCACTCGGTTATCCTTTAAAATGTCTGCTTTTGCTATTGGTTAACAACGAAATCATGAATTTTGCTTTAAACCTGGTGTTTCCACCTGCCCTGAATTTGCTCTGACTCCAGTGGTCGCACCTCATAACATCACATCAAAATATTAGACGCAGAAGCTGTTTTCACGTGTTTTCAGAGAATTTGTCAGATGTATTCAACATCTGGCTTTTTTGAAATTCAGATTACAGTACTTTATATAGCATCAAAACTCATATAAATTGCCCTTTTGTTGTTTTATGTAGAAAATTTATCTTCTCTTACTTATTTCTCTTCCTTCTCTCTACTTATTCAGGGTCACGAAGGCAAGCCGACTAGTGTGCATTTATCAAAATGTAGCGTCCACCTTGAGCAGAAGATAAAACGTATAGGTATTCAGATGACAAATTTACAACAAAAGACCATTTATTCTTCACAGTTTCACCTAACCTCAGTCTGCACACACAAATACTTGGAGAATAGGTGTACTCAACACAGAAGGGCTTCATAGCCAACAGGTTGAATATGATCATGGTATAGAGTAAACATATTGTAAGACTTAAAAAGCTGCATTAAGAGTGGATGCTAAACAGATAGTTTAACTGATATGTTCAGATAGATGTCACATTTCCAGTATAACCTATAAAAGTAAAATCCAAGCTAAATTTAAATTTACTTTAATTTACACTTAGTCAAATATGCAGTACTCTGTATCCAAACATTTATTAGAACATGCAAGCATACATGGGAATACAGTATATAATGCAAAAACAGAGTTTGTACTATTCTAACAAACTTGAAAGTCAATATTTGGTATTATCACCTTTATTCTTTCAGAAGAGTTTTAGTTATTTCTTTAAGTAGTCTTCAGGAATAGTTCTCCAGGCTTCTTGAAGGACATTCAAGGCTCTTCTCTGGATGTCGGCTGCCTTTTGTTCTGTTCTGATCCTTCACTACTTCAATAATGTTG
>VUQG01021578.1:0-18139 GCA_015106755.1 Etia nguti | reverse complement strand
GGGATCCAGGTTTCAAGCTTCGCCATGATCCTATCTTTCAGGTCAGTTCCTCTTGCACTCAACGATCCTACTTCTATCGCACTTGGGGCTTGGTACCCAATCGGTGGGGGTGATGATATCTCCCCCCTGACCTGTCGTCCTGGCTCCCCCTTGCCGTAGCATTTGTGTTGTACCTCGTCAATCTCTAGCTGTGAGAGCAATCCCTTCTTTCGAATGTTGGAACACTGAGCTACTAGTTGTTTTGCCGTTAATGTGGATGTTGGGTATCGAAGATTCCATAGGTCCCTCATCCTATTCATGTAACCCCTTCCGCCAGGGTTACTTGCGTAGTAGCATTCCAACAACGCCCTATTTTCATTTCTTGCCCACCGATGCCTTCTTGTTCCAGTAGCCCACTTCTCATCAGGGTGCCCTGGTTCCTCAACACGTGACGCGGACCTTGGTGATCCGGGTGCCGTCCGAGCCGGCATGCCTTCATATTTATCTGTTTCGCTCATGTCTGCAGTAGGCTCGCTTGAAGGTGTCAGTTTTGGAGCAGGGCCTTTTTTCTGAGCAATCGTTCAATTCTGAAAAAAGAATAGTTTAAATAAATCATTAAAAGCTCAATATTATCATGACACTCATGCTTTTGATGATTGTAGGTAACTTACGCCTCCGTTGTTTCAAATTCAGGACCTGCAGCTGTTCCCAGATGGAGATCTGACTCTGATCGGGGACAGAGGGGCCACACTCAGTGGGGGACAGAAAGCTCGTGTCAACCTGGCAAGGTACATGTACAGCCACATTTAACATTTGGACATCATCAAGTAAGAACGCTACCTAGAAGAACAGTTACATGTATTGTATCACCCTGACACATTCAAATGTTTGTCTGAGTTTCTAAGGAACCTAAACTGGAGGCAACATGTAGCTAGATGTTAGGGTGCATGTATTTTTACCCTGTAGGCATGCACACACTTGTGCTGTTACATTTGCTATAGTTTATGTGAAAGTTCAGTCTTTTTCCTGACAAATAGATTCCCCCCATTGTGTGTCCTTGTTTTCAGGGCTGTATATGAGGATGCAGACATCTACCTCCTGGATGACCCTTTAAGTGCTGTGGATGCAGAAGTTGGAAAACATCTTTTCGAGCAGTAAGTAATAAACAGTTCGGTGCTAATTATCTGTTTACCCCAATAATAATGATGTCTAGAATCATGCTTATGCTCTACAGTACACACTGCATGTTCATGTGAACTGTTTTAATTTCATTCATTTCAGTTTTATTTATATAGAACCAATTCAAAGCGACAATCACAAACATGCAGTACAAAGTGATATCAGATTATTTCTGTAAGGAGAAACCCCCCCCCTTCTTTATCAAAATCAGGTGTATCTGTGGCCTGCTGAAGAACAAGTGTCGTATCCTTGTCACACACCAGCTCCAGCGTCTGAGGACAGCTGACCAGATCCTGGTCCTCAAGGAGGTTTGTCCCCCTTTATACTGGTTTAACTAGGCAGGGGTTACACATGTTTGCATTCACCAGTTATAGTTTGTTACTCTGAGGTGTGTAATCTCTGAGAGTGAGCTCCAGCACACGTTGGGTGGTTAGGTTAGCTTAGGTGACAAGCTGAAAAGTGACAGGGAAAAACAGGCAACATGGCTTTGTGTACAGTTCCAATTAAATCTGCTCGATCCACCTTTTAATGTGTTCCCATTTACTCACATGTTCTGCATTTTGTAGGAGCTTCACAACTGATTTTTAATGGTGATTTTACAATTTTCCAAATTCATAGAAATGATTTGCTCTGAAGGAAAGTGTTCCTTCAGATGAGCTTTTTGGCTTTTTTGTTACTAAGTACTGACAAACATATTGTACATCTTATTTTCATTATTTGTTTCTCCAGGGTCATATCATGGTACAGGGAACCTACAGTGAGCTGCAGTCCTCTGGCCTGGATATTGTGTCCCTGCTGAGAAGTGATGAGGAGCCACATTCAGTTGGGTCATGTTCGGTTGACCCAGAGAAACTGTCTTTACGCAGCCAGTGGACGATTCGCTCACATGGTTCACATTGTTCTTCCAGCAGCCTCCTGCTACCAGACAGCAGCTGCACTGACCAGCTTCCTGTAGGTATATTTTCAAAAGATTAGATTAAAAGTCCCCATATAAATGGCAGCATTTTGTAGTCACTGGATGACTGAATAGTTTGGGTTAAAATAGACCTGCAAGTCTAGTATCTCTAAACTTATTTTAAAGCTAAAATGTAACTTGGTGATTCCTTGTTTTGCAGGTTGAAGTTGCTCAAACTATTACAGAAGAAACTCGAGCTGAAGGAAGTGTTAGCGGACATGTTTACCTTAAGTACTTCACAGCAGGCTGTAACACTCTGGTGTTAATGGTTATAGTACTGCTCAGCATTATAGCTGAGGTAAGCCCTAACCCTTCAAAACCCTTTCTACACATGCATTGCAGCTGTGAACTGTCTCCAGACGTTACCTGTCTGTATTAACTTTTATCAATATTAAATCCCTCACTGTACAATCATGTGGAAATATCACAGTGACTCTAACCTGACTTAGCCTTCCCACCCTCCCCCACATTTCATGCAACTTGGTTTCCTCGTGCTCACATGTGTTTCAAAAACTAATCTAAAGAGAAGTTTGTTTCCGCAGGTTGCGTATATCCTGCAGGACTGGTGGCTGGTATATTGGTGAGAACTTTATCAATGGGGTTATTTTTTAATGGCAAATACAGTATATGCAATAGCTTAATTTCATACTGTTCATTTGACAGTTTTTTAAATTAAATTAGATCAGTTATCTTTTGCTGTGTACCTGATTTGATTGTCTTGTGATCTAACAGGGCAGGAGAGGAGTTTTCTAACAACACAGCCACTGCTGTTAGCGTGGACAGTGGAATGAATGTTACGAGTTCAGTTCGAGAGTTTGATCTCACTTTTTACCTTGGTATTTATTCAGGTAAGCCTATAGTTATAGTTATACCTACAGTTCTTGTTAGAGTCTTCAGGTCTAATATCTAATATAGTCCTGCTGTGTTTACTTTTAGGTTTGACAGCAGCGGCTGTGGTCTTTGGTTTTGCCAGGAGTTTAGTGATATTTCACGGGCTGGTGAGATCAGCTCAGACTCTGCACAACAGCATGTTTAGTGCTGTGCTCCACACACCTGTTAGCTTCTTTGATGTCAACCCCATAGGTGAGGCCTACACATAATTTATTTTAAGATTAAGAAAAAGAGTTGGATTACATCAGGGGTATATCTTGCCAAGTTAGAACAGCCGCATCAAGGTGCTTTGGGAAGAAACAGTGGAAAGGAAAAACTCTCTTTTAACAGGAAGAGATTTGTGGCAGAACCAGGCAGAGGGAGGGATGGCCATCTGCTGTAACCAAATGGGAGTCAGGAGAGGAAGTCAGGATAAAATTATTTTTACTCTCTGGCTCTCGTCCACAGCATGTCTTTTGTCCTGCCCTTCCCTAACCCCCAATCAGTCGCAGCACATGGCCGCCCCTCCCTGAGCCTTGTTCAGCAAGAGGTTTCTTCCTGTTAAAAGGGAGTTTTTCCTCCCCGCTTTCACAAAAATGCTAGTCATAGGGCAAAGTCTGATTGTTGGGGGTTCTCTGTGGTATTTCAGGGTCTTTACCTTACAATATCAAGCATCTTGAGGTGACTTGTTGTGATTTGGCGCTATATAATTAAAATTGAATTAAATTGAAAGTTGATGTCAAGCTGTGCATTCAGTTTTAGGCACTCCTCAAACTTATGAGGAAGAGTGAAGATGTGGACAATGCATTTTATTCTCCTCCCATTTATGGGACTTGATTGGTTTGGCCTAACTTCACACAACGTGATTTTATACTCTCTCCCTGGTTCCCTTGCTGCTCAGTTTTCAGATTTTTTGGCCCCATTTTCTATGTAGTTGTGCTTCGACACAAATCTCCCCACCATGCAAGGTGACAGACCAGGGTCTTAATCAGACACATTAGCCTAAAACACTGAAACTCCTAGGGTCCTGCAAGTCTGACCTACACTCAAAGCTGAAGTTTTTTTTTCTTTGTTTGTTTATTTCTTCTGTGAGATTCAGCTATTTTGCTGACATGGTCTTTCTAGTCCTTCTGGAAACAAGTTTATCCGTTTGGCAGACAAAAGATCCTGGTAGTTATTTTAGCAGTTATTTAGAAGCCCTTTTCAATGAATGGTGAAAGCATAGATTTATATGGTGTAAAGCTTCATGTTCAGAAATTAGACAGCTTAAAAGATGGACGTAGTGATTCACCAACTGGTTTTGCATTCTTCAGGTAGCTTCAATGTTAGCGTCTTGCTAGCGTCTGCTTATCCCACCAGAGCATACAGTACACGCTAAGAAAAAGGACAAAAATTACACTTGCCTACACCCTTAACATGATAATAAGTAGAGAGTCATGCCTGCCACTGAATAAATAAACTGTTGTGAACTGTGCCCCCCATGTCAGAAAACCCCCCACTCCCATTTCAGCGTTTAACCTGCTCTTTGGTGCCGGGGTGGCATATCTTTGCTTTTACTGATTGAATGATTTATTGTCTTCTTTTTCTTTGTTGCAGGGCGAATACTCAACAGGTTTTCCAAAGATGTCAGCCAAATGGACTCCATGCTACCTATCACTTTTGTGGACTTCTATCAAGTGAAGACTACTATACTTGCTATATACACAGTATACTTTGGATTCACCTAAAAGGATCCTTCAGTAATTTGAGTATTTCTTATTATGTGATGTTGTTTTAGTTATTTTTACAGAATGCTGGCGTTATCGCGGTGGCAGCCTCAGTCATCCCTCTCATCCTCATCCCTGTTGTTCCTCTCCTATTAATCTTTCTGTACTTGAGAAACTTTTACCTCCGTACCTCACGTGATGTCAAACGTCTCGAGTCAACAAGTGCGCTTATTTTTATAACAATTCTGTCATAAACTCATCATTTTAAACTGTAGGTTCAATGATGCTGGCTGTTTGACAGTTTCTCACAGCTAATCTTTGCTTTTCCTACAGCTCGGAGTCCAGTCTTCTCCCACCTGTCCTTGTCTCTTCAGGGTCTTTCCACCATCAGAGCCCTTAAGGCTGAGGAGAGGTTAAAGAAAGCCTTTGATGCCCATCAGGACCTGCATTCAGGTCTACTCTTTATGCATCTACTTCATGGCTAAAACAGAGATTTTCTAGCTGATTTTCAAGGAATTTCAAGCGATAAAGAAAACTACTCCTCATAGTTCCAAGTAGAACTGGAATTCTGGATAATTTGCTCTCAGTCTGTCAATGAATCCTTTCTAGGAGCATATTTGTAAAGGCATTTTCCCTCTTACGAAGGTTTATCACAGGTCACTTCAAAGTTGATCATTCACTCAACCATCTCTCCTAAGAGGCCTTGGGAAGATAAGCAGTGCGTCTCCAGCTGAAAAAAAGTTAAAAATGTTGTAAATCAGTAATGATAGTGGATTAGTGATAGCGAAGAAGCCTGGAAGACTTTAATTCAGTTTTATTTATATGATAACAGTCACCTCGAGGTGCTTTATATTGTAAGGCAAAGCCCCTTTAATAATAAATTACATGTGTGAGATGTCTGGGTCTCATGAAATGTCTTGTAAAGTTAACCTGCTCAAAAGATTAACCTGATCATCTTCTTTATAATGAAATGCATTTTTTTTGTTCTTGTTGCAGAGGCGTGGTTTTTGTTCTTGATGACGTCCCGTTGGTTTGCACTACGCCTTGACAGCATTTGCTCCATATTCATCACCCTCACAGCTTTCGGCTGCGTCTTACTCAGACATGGTGATGCAGACAAACTGTTCATTCCATTCAGTTTTCGTTACATAGCACCAGATAACAACAGTTGCCTTATGTTGTGAGGTAAAGACCCTCTAACAATACAAAGACAACCCCAACCATCAGAGGACCCTCTTAGAGCAAGCACTTGGCGACAGTGGGAAGGAAAAACTCCTTGGTTTATTTTATTACAGCGATTACGTACATGCTGTAGGTACTAAAGGTACTGCACTACAGTGGTTTAAATGTCTATCTTATAGACTCTGATTTGTTCATGTAAATGGAGAGTGGACTTCACACACTATGGTTAACTCTGGAGTTCATCAGTGTTCAGTACTAGGACCAGTTCTGTTTACATTATACATGCTTCCCTTAGGCAGTATCATTAGAAGACACAGCACACATTTTCACTGCTATGCAGATGATATCCAATTTTATCTATCCAATAAGCCAGATAACATAAATTCACATAACACAGGAATGTCTTGAAGGCATAAAGACTTGGATAACCTCTAATTTTCTGTTTCTAAATTCAGATAAAACTGAGGTTATTGTACTCACCCATAAAAATCTAATCCTCCAGTAACACTGAGGAATCTTGGAGTCATTTTTGACCAGGATATATCATTCGGTGCATATATGGTAAACAAATATGTAGGACTCCTTACTTCCATTTGCGCAATAAAGCTCAAATTTAAAAACATCCTGTCTAAGTGATGCTGAAAAACTTACTTCTAGGTTGGACTATAATTCCTTATTATCAGGATGTCCTAAAAACGCCCTAAAAAGCCTTCAGTTGATCCACAATGCTGCAGCAAGAGTACTGACAGGGACTAGACAAAGAGAGCACATTTCTCCGATACTGGTTTCTCTTCATTGCCTCCCTGTTAAATCCAGAATCAAATTTAACAAACTTGCATAATCAGGCCTCGTCTTATCTTAAAGACCTCATAGTACCCTATTAACCCATTAGAGCACTTCGCTCTCAGACAGTTCCTAGGGTCTTTACAAGTAGAATGGGGAGCCGAGCCTTCAGTGTTCAGGCCCCTCTTTTGTGGAACCAGCTCCAAGTTTGGATTCAGGAGACAGACACTCTCTACTTTTAAGACTTCTTCTTTAGTTATGCTGCAATAGCTCTAGGCTGCTGGGGGCGTCCCTTGATGAGTCTTTCTTCTTCACTCTTTATGTGCTTATACACCACTCAGCATTTAATCATTAGTTATTATTAATCTCCGACTCTCTTCCACAGCATGTCTTTGTCCCGTTTTACTCCTTTCACCCACAATCAGTCATGGCAGATGGCTGCCACTTCCTGACCTGGTTCTCCCAGAGTTTTCTTCCTGTCTCGGTGTGTTTTTCCTTCCCACTGTCACCAAAGCACTTGCTTGTAGGGGGTCATATGATTGTTGGGGTTTTCCTCTGTATTATTGTAGGGTCTTTACCTTACATTAAAAATGCTTTGAGGCAACTGTTGCTGTGATTTGGTGCTATATAAATCAAATTGATCTGAATTGAATTGAATCGAATCTACGCAACAGGTCAAGAATATATAATGTAGATTAATAAGATTTACCATAAATGGACGTTTATTAAAACCTTTACTTAGACTATAACAGATAAAGGAAAGAAAAACCAAACAGTCCCTTGACTGTTAAGCCATCCACCCCCTAAGTGGGGTATTTAGCAAACTAAATACAGTTAAATTAAACCGTGAGATCAAACAGCATTGAGTTAATGCAGAAGAAAGTCCTGAAGTAGCCTCTGATTTCTGATCATGCTTTGGATCCATTAGGCCTGGAGGCTGGAGAGGTGGGCCTTGTGCTGACCTATGCTGTTACACTGATAGGAAACTTCCAGTGGACAGTGAGACAAAGTGCAGAGGTGGAGAACATGGTAAAAACTGAGTGATAACTCTTTGTATTTCCAGTGTTTCTGAATGAATGATGAACGATGTTGATGAAAAAAGTGTTGGTGGGTGACGATAAATGTACTTATTGTTACATGGAGCAATCCTCTTAAATTTGGATCATACCTGATTTGTACAAAACTTTGGACACTTGACTTCTGCACTTACAGTAATGTATGATGTACAAATTATAAAGCCCTTTGTGGAAAAGTTGAATGTTTCATTTTGGGGTTTAAAAATTATAAAACCGTCCTGATGCCTATGTGATGAATAAATGTTAACATAGGCTACAAAAAGCATAATTGGAAAAGACCTCTTGGCTTTTCAGATGACATCAGTGGAGAGGGTGGTGGAGTACACTGAGCTAAAGAGTGAAGCACCCTTGGAAACTCAGCAGTGTCCTCCCCCTGATTGGCCAAGCCAAGGAATGATAACCTTTGATCGAGTGAACTTCTTCTACAGCAAGGATGGACCACCGGTCCTCAAAGACATCAACGCCACGTTTCAACCAAAAGAGAAGGTGACACATCTATTTGCGAAGAACAGCTGGTTGGGTCTGGGTGATGATCAGCTGTTGATGTTCTGTGTGTCCTCTGGGTCAGGTTGGTATTGTGGGTAGAACAGGAGCGGGGAAAAGCTCTCTGGTCTCGGCTCTGTTCCGCCTGGCAGAGCCCCAGGGAAAGATCTACATTGATGGTGTTGTGACCGCTGAGATCGGCCTCCATGACCTGCGGCAGAAGATGTCCATCATTCCTCAGGTACATCATCAGATGACACCTCAATAGCCTGAAGAAAAACTTCTGATATTATAATTAGTGAGATTATAACTGTTTCACTGTTACAATAATGCTATCTATTTCTGTTATTCTTCTATTAATTAAAAATGTGTAAAATATCATTTATTTTCAGTAAATTAAACTCAAAACACAGATTTTACTGCATGTCTTGTGTTACCACACTTCGTCTTTGGCTCGACTCTATTATGTGCTGTGTGCACATCCATAGCCAGCTTTGGTACATAGAATTAATACTGAAGCAGAGTCTACTGATTTTTCTGCCTGACTTCTCTCCCCTCTGCTCCCCCAGGACCCAGTTCTCTTTACTGACAGTGTGAGGAAGAACTTGGACCCTTTCAACCAGCACGCTGATGAAGACCTGTGGAAAGCTCTGGAAGAGGCTAGTATTTAATCAGCACACCCAGATGTGTAGTTACTGCCCACAGACCAGCTACAGGCTTCTCCTCTCCATGTTCACTGCAGGTACAGTTGAAGTCTGTGGTGGAGGAGCTGCCTGGGAAGCTGGAGACTGTCCTGGCGGAGTCAGGCTCCAACTTCAGTGTGGGCCAGAGGCAGCTGCTGTGCCTGGCCAGAGCCGTCCTGAGGAAGAACCGCATTCTCATCATCGACGAAGCCACGGCCAACGTTGACCCAAGGTCGTCCAGATAACCAGTACAGAGAGCTCCTAGACATCCAGTAGTTTTCTCAACACACTTTTCCCACATGATTCTCCAAGTGTTTTTCTTGTTGTTACTGCAGGACAGATGAGCTGATCCAGAAAACCATTCGGGAAAAGTTCAGAGACTGCACTGTGCTCACCATCGCTCATCGCCTCAACACCATCATAGACAGCGACCGCATACTGGTGAGTCGTCTATTCCGACTGTAGCTTTTTAATCAATTTATACTGTTAGAGTACACAGACAAATTGTTCCTGTGTTAACTGTTACACCACTGCATGTTTCCTGTTGGCCTAAGGTGCTGGACAGTGGCACCATCCAGGAGCTGGACTGTCCCTTTGCTCTGCTGCAAAACAAGGAGGGTGCTCTCTACAAGATGGTGCAAGAGATGGGCCAGGCTGAGGCAGCGGCTCTGCTGGAGTCAGCAGAAAGGTGAGGTGAAAAAGTTCCCTTAAGCATGGCTGAAAAATCTGCATCCACACTGTTTTCATGCTTTCCAGCTTATCACAGCAGCCTGAGCAAAATACTTGAACACTTTTCTGTGGCTGCTGCAACTTTAAACCAGGTGAGGTCTACTACCAACAAGTCTCTCTCACACCCAAACAGACAGAAGTTAAACTGTGACGTGGAGTGAAACGCTGGAGTCAGCTGAACTCCTGCAGCAACCTCTGAGCACCGTGAGCTCCTCCTGCCTCCAACTGTGTGCAGCAACTGGGCCGTTTGATGTTTTTAAGCTTTGTGATCGTATTTGATCTGTGTCTGTTTTTAAGTTATGTTGAAATCATAAATTATGGTTACATGTGAACAAGCTACTCTGTAAGAACTGTAAGTTTCAGAATTTGACCTTGAATTTTCAAACCGTTATACTTTTTGTACACGATTTTTCATAAAGTTCATGTAATTTGTAACAGTTGTCTTCTTTTTGCCCAAAGTAAGATTTGATTTCGGTATTGCATCGTGGTAGAACAATATTTGCCAAAAAGGAAAAACTACACAATACAGTGTGAGATGTGTGGGCCTTTTATGTAGTATTTGACAAAACAAGTGTACAAAGTTGAAATAACGTAAACATTCAGCAGACAGCTCACACTGCTGTTTCACTTTCCTCCCTGGAAATACTTCAGTCAGCATTTAAACTACACAAAGAACAAAATATTTAACACTAAAATCTTGTGAAGCTTTTTCTCAAGTCTTTAAAATATGTAGTTAAAGAGATAAATGTGAAAAAAAAAATACAGAGAGATCTCTGCTGACTAAGAATTTGGTCAATACTAATCCTGTACAACAATATCACTTTGATTTATAAATACAAAGGCAACTTTGGCTAAACTTCCATCAGTAAATTAAAGCACTTGGGATTTTAAGGATTATGTAGCCAAGTAAAAGCTATTTGTGCAAGGCATCAGAATACTGAGCACCAATTTAACACGTGATAGATAAATAAGTAGCGCTCTCATAGCCCTGATTTCTGGGCTGTCAGTCTGAGGAAACAGCTGCACTGTGTGACCACATCAGGCCCAGCAAATCAGTGCTGTGCAGGTCACATCCTCCCCGTCTCATCGCCACCAGCAGGGGATCAGTGCTTACACCAGAGACTGGAGGGGCTTTACGGCCCAGGCACCTTCTGAAATCTTCTGGAGGAGCAGCAATTCAGTGCCTCCCTGAGCTTACAGAGCGGTCTCAAAGATAACCAAGTTCCCGTCTGCTGTTACTGCGTGTCCATTTGGCAGGCCGGGACGGCTCCTGCTGTCGTAAGCCTGGAACGCATAGTTTACAATTGTCAGTTTCAAAAAAGAGCTCGTTTTTGTAAAGCGTGAAGAACTTGAGTCAAACTGACCTTTTTAGCTGCCTCTAGTAGAGCTGCTGCCTCCTGTTTGCCCGTCTGCTGCACCATTTTATAAAAAATGTTAGTGGGATCCTGCAGCAGGGTGTAGGGCTCATCATACGCATGGATCTTCCCTGCATCTAGAACCTGGAAACAAATAGTTCTGATTATTGCACAAAAGTAAGAGCACAGTGTGAGTGTCAAAGCGAAACTAACAGCCTCTTGACTTGAATCTGTGGCATGTTTCAGGCTATGAAAGAAAAGCTGCTAAACCCAGAAAGCCCAATACTCCATCCACATACAGGTAAAGCAGAAGCTGCTCCAAAGGTGACAGTCACACTTATGTTACAGTTTGCTGTCAGCTCAGCTAAACATACAATCTTGTCAAATACAGAATACATTAAGCATTAATGCATTTCTAAGGCCTGGCATTGACAGATTATTTGGATCCAGCTCTCAGTAAAAAGCCATTCCACTTTTTACCTTTGCATTAGTTGTTCAACTAGTACCCAATTAGAAGTTTTACCTAATTAAGTGGCATCAATGTTAACGGTTCAGGACTCACCAGTATACGGTCACTGTCTACGATGGTGTTGAGGCGATGAGCGATGGTGAGCACAGTGCATTCTCTGAACTTATCTCGTATGGTTTTCTGGATCAGCTCATCGGTCCTGCAGCCACAGAAATAAAGGCTTCTGTTAGTAAACTTTATCTAAAGGTCAATCACCGATGCATGATTCACGTGTCAAAGTAAGTGTCATCAGCTGGGTAGTTTCTGTATCCCACAAGATTTTCTCCTGTCAGCAAGAAGTTGTTCTTGCACAGCACTCAAACATCAACTTGCAGTACCTCGGGTCCACATTGGCTGTGGCCTCATCAATGATAAGGATGCGGTTCTTCCTCAGGATAGCTCGTCCCAGACACACCAGCTGCCTCTGGCCCACACTGAAATTGGAGCCCGACTCAGCCAGGGCAGTCTCCAACTTTCCAGGCAGCTCCTCCACCACAGACTTCAGCTGCACCTGCAGGAATAAAAAAATAAAGCAGCTTTAACTACGCTGTATGTGTCCTCTATAAATAATTCCTGCTCTCTGTCATCTTTTTATAGTTAGTTAGTTCCACAGGGTTCTGTACTGGGACCAATCATACATGCTTCACATTATTAGTAGCACTGCTATGCAGATGATACCCAGCTTTATTTATCAATGAAGTCAAATGATGTAGGCATGTGTTAAAGACAAAGGACTGGATGACCTAATATCCATCTTCTAAATTCAAACAAAACTACGTTTATTGTACTCTGTTCCGAAAATATTAGAAATACTGTGTCTAACCAGACTTGACCTCCAGTAACAGTAAGGACTCATGAGTCATGTTTGATCACGTCATGTTCTTGATGGTACGCTCTGATGAGCCAACCTGACATACTTCACAATATTTCTGTTGCTATGGTAAGATAATAAAATAGTTTGGTGAGTATTCTGCTTCATAATATAAGAATTAAAACTCAAACACTACTGATTCTGCTGACTGTGAGAGTTACTGACCTCTTCCAGAGCACTCCACAGTTCTTCATCTGTGTGTTGGTTAAATGGATCCAGGTTCTTTCTCATTGAACCTGTAAACAGTACCGGGTCCTAAAGGGGTGGGGGAGAGTTGGAGAGCCCAGAGGACACCAAAATGATTAGATTTTATGGACTATTTAACAATTTGTAATCAGAACAGCACATTGACCTATTTCGACATATGTGAGTTTCCTGCTGTGTTTATTATGGCAGGTAAAAGTTTATAAACCATTATCCAAATATTTCTCATGTCAAAGTAACAAAGTCGTAGAAGACGAGCTACGAAACAAGGCAGCAAGAGTAGCCAGGTACTAGTGTTGTGTTCTACTAAGAGGTCAGCTATGATGTTGTACCTGAGGAATGATGGACATCTTCTGCCGCAGGTCATGGAGGCCGATCTCAGAGGTCACAACACCATCGATGTAGATCTTTCCCTGGGGCTCTGCCAGGCGGAACAGAGCCGAGACCAGAGAGCTTTTCCCCGCTCCTGTTCTACCCACAATACCAACCTGACCCAGAGGACACACAGAACACAAGCTATGGTTTGACAGTGTGTCACACAAATGGCTTCAGATTCTTAGAAACAAAACAAATAAACCTTGATGTCTGACCTTCTCTTGGGGTCTAAACATGGCTTTCAGGTTGTGCAGCACCTGAGGTCCGTCACCACTGTAGGAGAAGTTGACCTGATCAAAGGTCACCAGGCCTTTACTTGGCCAATCAGGAGGAGGACGCTTCTGGGTTTCCCAGGGTGCTTCACTCTCCAGTTTAGTGTACTCTACTACTCTTTCCACTGATGTCATCTGAGGACAGAAATGCAGTACACTTCAAATCAGCGTCAGTCTGTGTGGTGTAGTCAATAAAATTATATTTGCACACAAGTTCAAATAAAATATTAATTCATTCTTTCAGATTTATCTGAATATTTATATCTAGAATTACACCAAAAATTTAAGAAGATACTGCCCACCACTTCCTCTGCATCCAATCAGCAAGTGTGCAACTCATAACTCACAGTGTTCGGGATGAATCTCCACATGAGTCAGACAGATGTTATAGAATATTTAGTCTGTCTACTTGGTACCAAGGAGAATGCAGGTATTATTTAATTATTTTCATTATTATTAATAATCTAAAGGATCCTCGCTCTGTGAGCTATTTTATGCTTAATTATAATCTCTTCTTTCAGATAGGTCCTTTCTACCATTTCGCCTGTAATTCAGCTCTCCCACTACTTCAACCGTAAACATCATATGGACAGATGCCAGAGAAACTCTGTGAGACCACCAGTTCAACTGGTGGTCTATTCATGCTATTCATGTTAAAAAGCAGAATCCCAAAGCTTAACCTTTTGGAGCCTTGCAAAATAATAATATCCATCCGTTCTCTTCTGCTTATCAAATTCAGGGTCGCTGGGGGAACTGGAGCCTATTCCAGCTACCACAGGTCGAGAGGCAGGGTACACCCTGGACAGGTCGCCAGTCTGTCGCAGGGCCAACACAGAGACCCGTTCACACTCGCATTCACACCTACGGGCATTTTACATTCACCACTAACTTCATGTCTTTGGACTTTCGGAGGAAACCAGAGTACCTGGAGAGAACCCACACAAACACGAGGAGAATATACAAACTGTATAAGTGTTGGCCCTGTGATCAGAAGGTCAGGGGTTCGATTCCCCTGAACGGCTACCCTGAGCAAGGTACCGTCCCTACACGCTGCTCCCCGGGCGCCCAATGGCAGCCCACTGCTTCACTGAGTGAATGGGTTAAATGCAGAGAGGAATTTCCCCACGGGGATCAATAAAGTATACATTATTATTATTATTGCTGTGAGACAACTGTGCTAACCACTGTGTCACCCAAATAAATAAATAATAAATAATTTACTTCAGACTGTAGGTATGCTGACCAATATCCTTGTACTTCTAAGAATTATGGATCATTTAAGTCTGCCGACAACACAAGTTTAAGATGCATAGCACACCAGGCAGAAATCATGCAACATCAGGAAAGTGGTCTCAGATTTACCTCCATGTCAACAAGCCCAACAACCATAAATATAAAAGAAAAGGTCAAAGAAGACCTTTTGATGTTCAAATGACAGAATAAATACAATCTTTGGACTATTTCTGGAAATTAGTGAGATTTATATGGGAATAGCAAAAGCTCAGGCACATAAAGAAATGATACAAATTCTGGAAATAAGAGAGACAGTGAGTATCTTACCATGTTCTCCACCTCTGCGCTCTGTCTGACACCCCACTGGAACATGCCCATTAGTGTGACAGAGTAGCTGAGAGCCAAACCAACAGCACCGGCATCAAGCTCTGACAGGAGCAGGAAAACAACCATTTACCTACACTTTTAAAAGTTAAACAGCAGCAATCACTCAGCATCTGCTGGACTTCACACACACTATATTGCCAAAAGTATTCACTTGACTGCCTTCGCAAGCATATGAACTTGAGTGACATCCCAAAACTAATTCAAAGGGTTTAAAATGATGTCGGCCCAACCTTTGCATCTTTACCTCTTCAGAAGTGTGTTCATGGGAATTTTTGATCATTCTTCCAGAAGTGGATTTGTGAGGTCAGACAGTGATGTTGGACGAGAAGGCCTAGCTCGCCATCTCCACTCTAACTCATCCCAAACTCGCTTATACATGTCTTCATGGACGTCGCTTTGTGCACTGGTACACAGTCATGTTAGAACAGGAAGGGGCCATCCCCTTCCTGAATGAAATTATCCAAAATGTCTTGGTATGCTGCATTAAGAGTTCCTTTCCTGGAAACACTCAGACAAGCACAAAAGACTCGTCCATCGGCTTCCCAGACGGAGAAGCTTGATCGTTCGTCAATTTGGATGGGTAAGCCTATACTTTTGGCAATATAGTGGATAACTGGCACACTGCTGCCCCCTGCTGGCAGGCCATCAAGAACAGCAACACTAAATCAACTGTAAAATCAGTTCTCTCACTGTCTCTGAGCAGCAGACAGCCAAATGTGGTGATGGTAACAAAGACGGAGCAGATGCCATCAAGACGGACAGCAAACCAGCGAGAAGTGGTCAGGAACAGGAACCAGGCCTCTGCAGGGAAACAATCCATCACTGACAGCTCAAAAACATACAATTTTTAAGTTCTCCGATCATAACATGAGCTTCTATATGCCAAGCCTGAGGAGAACCTGAGTGCAGGTCCTGATGGGCATCAAAGACTTTCTGGAACCGCTCCTCTTCTCCGAATGCTCTGATTGTCCACAGGCCCTGAAGAGATGAGGACAAGTGAGAGAAGACTGGACTCCGAGCTGAGGACACAGATGATTCAGAAGTTACCAACAGGTTAAATTTTGAACCCCTACCGTAAATAAGAGCACTTCAAGCTTTAAAGATATTAAAATGTGCAGGTTTTAAAATGAAAAAGAAACAATAGTGGCAGCACGTATATCTCCTTCACACACTGTTGTACTGTAGGACACTCACTGGTGGACTCGAGCCGTTTAACATTTCTGGAGGTCCGCAGAAAGTAGCGACGCAGATAAAGAAAGATGAGAAGGAGGGGGACGACGGGGATAAGGATCCAGGGAATCACTGATGCTGCAACAGCAATGACTCCAAGTATCTGGAGGAAGATCTGCTCACAACAGATAACAGAAAAACAGATCAACATTAAAGTGGTTTGTTTTTGTGTCTTTTTCTTTTTTTGTGTGTATTTAAAAAAAAAAAAAAATAATAATGAAAATACTTTTTCATTCTGTAAAACATTTTATTAACATTGTACTTCAGCCTTTCACACTGTCAGTTTTACTTGCTTTATTCTTCAAAATAATCTTTGACCCTCCGTTACAAATAAGGGATTTATCTCAGATGGACATCAGTAGGTAAATGTTACCAACCTCAGCAAAGGGCAGTGCCACAGCGCTACACTTTCCCTTTACTCACCAGCTGCATCACTGAGCGCTCTTTGATTTGAAATTAAATTTGTGTGTTTGATGCAGATTGAGTGATTGAGGCAAGTTCGAGGAACATCTGACCACAAAGACATTCTTAATATTTTGTCCAGCAGCGTGTAATCAGTGTAATGATTAGCTCCTAAGTTAAGAGCTAAGCACTAATAAGTTATAAAGCCTTGTCTGAGTGAAGCATTTTAGGTACTGCATTGATTTCATAGTGATGGGACAGCTGCTGTGAGTCTGCAGCAAAGTTTAGATCGTCTAGTTATTTTCTTCATAGAATTTAGCTTTCACTTTGGAAAACTACCCAGCAACAGATGAGATGGCACATGGCAAGATCGCTTTTCTTCACAGGTTTTTGAACTGTTGATTTGATTCTAATAAGACTTGTTATTGGCTTTTTATTGGACTTTAAAGACTTTTATTTGCTTGAAGGTTTTATTGTCATTACAGTATTGAGTGCTGCTGTTACTTCGGGAAAATACTTCACTACCTTTGCTCTGGACCTGCTGTGTTTGTCAAAAAGAGTGTGGAGGCTGCAGCTCCACCATAAACTGTCACTTGTTATGATCCTTATTTGTCAGTGGTTTAGAAAAAAAAAATGCTGCTGTGTCTTTGCTGAGAGATCTGCCCTCACCTGAACGAAGTCTGCAAACGTCACTGGCATGTTGGAATCCAGCAGCCCAATGTCCTTTGAAAATCTGTTTAATACTCTTCCTGAGGTGAGACATGAGACAATTATCACCACACTTTGAAACCAGCTAGAGTAAGATTAACATTTAGTTGAACTTTTCTTGCCTATATACTGTGTCCCCACAAAGATGGCAAACAGAGTAAAAGTAACCACAAAATTCATCCATCCGTCTTTACACCACTTATCTGGGTTATCCGGGTCACACCAAGGTACGACTGAGCTCTTCACCCTCTGTGCAAGGAAGAGGAAGCTCACCGAACCTCATCTGCCACATGGGCCTGGCCAGCGGAGAGTTTTTAAAAAATATTTGGCTTCAGTGACCTCAGCCACAGTAATGGATGAGTTATCCCTCTCATCCCCAGACGCTGCTTCTAATACAAAAGGTGTATCAGCGGGATTGAGGACACCCTCTAAGCCAGGGGGTGTCCAACTCCAGGCCTCAAGTGCCGGTGTCCTGCAGGTTTAAGATATCACCCTGGGTCAACACACCTGAATCAAATGATTAGTTCATCACCAGGCCTCTGGAGAACTTCAAGACATGTTGAGGAGGTCATTTGGCATTTAAATCAGCTGTGTTGGATCAAGGACACATCTAAAACCTGCAGCACACCGGCCCTTGAGACTTGGAGTTCCCCACCCCTGCTCTAAGCACATCAAGCCTCCTGCCCAGGGACTTGAAGAGGGTTGGGTACTGTGAAATGTCATTTGACACATAAGCACAAAATGAGAGTCAGTCCGTTTCTTGACTCGAATGCACAGGGAAGCAACCCCACTCATCCACCATGTAGAACCCCAAAGCACAGTTGCCAAATTGGGGATACCTGTATACCCGACCTGCCTGCCACCTATTACTGAGGACAACCCCAGAGTGGTACAGTGTCCAGCCCTCTCTAGACACCAGAGCAAAATCTATGAGTTGAGGTGAGCGTGACTACACCTAGCTCATATTTC
>VUQG01021574.1:11885-30303 GCA_015106755.1 Etia nguti | reverse complement strand
GCAGGGGTGCCCAATCCCAGTCCTCGAGAGCGACTGTCCTGCAGCTTTTAGATGCATCCTTGTTCCGACACACCTGAATCAAATGAATGGCTTGTTATCAGGCCTTTGCCAAACTTGATGGCATGCTGCAGAGGTAATCCAACCATTTGATTCATCTGTGTTGGAGTAGGGATGCATCTAGGACAGTAGCTCTCGAGGACTGGGATTGGGCACCCCTGCCCTAAAGATTATGTATCTTGGCTGGTGGGAATGCCTTACATAATCCCAGGGCAGCCTGGGAGAGTTGATAACTGTGGCACAGAAGTCTGCTTGGACTGCTTAGGCAGCTCCCCTCGTGACCTGGACCCAGACAAGCGGAAAAATGAATAAATGGATGGATGGAGGAGTTTTGCATTTAATTACTGAGTTCCAAATGGATAGTTTATTGTGTTTTTTAAAGACTGATTTATAAGACTAATTTGTTTTTTGCTAAATCTGCAGCCACCTGTCTTGTATCTAATTAAAGCTATTATGATCCCTCACATATATTATGTAACAATTTCTTTTCCCTCCTCAGTCAAGGAAATGTCAAACAGCTGTGTTCTTTGCCCTTGGTTTGGATTAACAGGAGGATTTGGTTTGCCTGGAAGCTTTAACTTCCAAGGAACAATCCCAATTTAAGACACAAAAGGTTTTGCGCCATGGATTATGCCACCTTTTATTTTCTTTGTGCGTTTGCCAAGTTGCCTCGACTGCATTGACACATTCAAAGGATTGGTATTTGTTTTCGTTTATTTATTGTATATTGTCATTGCTGCGGACTTGCTTTTCTGCAGAGCAGAAATGTTTCCAACTGAGGGATTAATGTGAGAGAAGAAGCCATCGGTGGAACATGAATGAAAAAGAAACTTTAGTGAGTCAGCCGCAAGGACAAGGGCCTTGGCTGCCTCTTCACCTGATAATGCTTTTGATCTGATGTGTCACTAGACGATGCACAACTGACAATTACCTCTCTACAGCACTCAGGAAAAAAGCACTCTCACTACTTTCAACCCACAGACACTCAGGAACACACATAATACAAACAAACGCTGCCATTCGTCGTGCCATTTGCCAAGACCACTTGGACCAGCCTCCAACCTGTTGAACACAAAGCCAAGATAAGGTGGATTTGGGCGCCTGGTCTCCCTTTGTATTTCCCAAGCAAAATGTCAACAATACAATGTGGCCCGAGGAGTGGCTCAAACCAAATATCCCCCCTCTATCAGAGTGTCTGGCCTCTGATCCCCTTTGATGCCATGTCATTCTATTAAAAGTCTGAAGGGATCTGGGCGTCTTATCTTCTGTCTGCTTTACCTCTATCATTGAACCGCCACTGATGAACTATGCATAGCTTTTCTTGCCTTTGGTTGCCTATATGCATGTGAAAAATGGCGTCTTCAGCTGTGTGTGTGTGTGTGTGTGTGTGTGTGTGTGTGTGTGTTTGTGTGTGTGTAAATATATGACATATAGAGCAGGTAAGTGGCTGTTGAGAGTCCTCCTGGTATTGTGTGGAGCGACTTGAGTGACGTGCGGTATTAAAAGTGTCAGTGTGGGGGTGACATGGCTGTGATAAGGAGCCAGTGAGAATCATCCTCATTAAGCATCAATCCTGCTTGACTTTCAGGCTTGTTGCCCTGGGCAACATCCTGCATTGTGACACACAGAACAACAAGCCATGCAAATAAAGGAGACAGGAAAAAGTAAATGTGTGAGCCGGGGCTATAATTTTTCCCTTTGCTGTCACCTGTGGAAGGGTAATCTGATATAAACCGAAGAATTTCCTGTTTTTGACATTCCTGCAGTTAACATATGAGCAGATGAAGCCTAGTTAGAGGTGCACATGTTTGCGTATTGTGAGTTCTAAATTAAAGTCTAGTCATCTGTTGAGTATTATAGGATTAAAATAGTTTTGTTACCGACTGCAGATTGTGCTGAAAGGGATTTGTTTGTTTCTTGTCTCTCACTTGCTTCTATCAGAATCCACACATACATACAGAGACACACACACACAAACACAGTGGTGCCACCGCTCAGGGAGAGTGGTGTATCGATGCTCAAACCATTCCAGTGTGTCTGTGTGCTTATCAGCTGTCCTTAGAGCACTTAATAAAAGCACTGTGACAGGGGATTTCAGACTGACAATGCTGACTGCAGACCATGTATTGTGCCAGTTTATTGAAAACAGCTGTGTGGATTTAATGTAGCAGCTTGTGAGCAACTTATTGTGTGCGTGTACATATAGTGATGTTGTCAAAGAATATCACATCTTTGTCACTTAAGTGTGCTAGGGATTCCTGCTTACATACTGCTTACGTGCTCTCACAGACATAGGCGCACAAAGCCTCGGGTTGGAATCCTAATCCTGCTTTTCAGCAAGTAGAATGCGTTTACAAGAGGTCGTCTAGATAAAACAATTCACTTAGCTCACAAGTGCATGTCGCACGCATGTTAACGGGATTATAGGAAGTCACATTCTGGAACGCTGTATGATACATTAGTGTGGGTTACTTATGCACTTCACATTCATTATTATATTATGAGCATTCAGAACCGGTGAACACAGCAGCTCGGGGTTGCAATGCATCTAAACATAATACCTTTACCTTTCATGCGTTTTGCATGAAATATATCAAGAGGCGTTTGTGCAATGTGAGCTGTGTAAATGCATTTCAGCAAAAGTAAATTGCAAAGTGTGCTTGTGCTGCTAAAAAAGTTCATTTTTGCTTCGCTTTTCATATGTGTAGTACTCATAGGTTGGGCAGGGAGGGAGAGCCTTCCCTAATTACTTCTGTATATTTTATGACACATACATAAAATATAGAAGTAGGGTATGTTCCACCTGTTTCCATTCTCGACCCTGTAGAAGTGCTGTCTGATGAATGCCCATCATTATGTAAAATATCAGTGTAAAAAAATATTGATTTTGGAAAATCTTTTTTATTCTTTCTATGTGATCACGCTTCGCTTATTTGGCAGGCACTGTCAAATCTCATAGCAAGACAAAAGTTGGGGTCTGAAAAAACAGTCAGAGACACGCTGGTTTTCCCACTTCAAGAAACTCTGTTCATCTTTTATAGACTGTTAGCCAAGTTATTTCTATTCATGGCTCACCCCTGATTTTCTGCTCATCTTCACAAATCCCGGTGCATCTCTCTTAGCTACTGACACCTATCACTCAACCGTGAGACCTTTCCCCTGTGCCTTTCAGCAGGCAATCACATTATTCAGTAACCGGTGTTCGAATTATCATAAGCTCCAGAGTGCAAATGGCTCGGTTCAGAGGCCGTAGAAGATCCAGTCTTGATGATGAGTCAGTGGCTAAATGCCTGGTACCAGTGTGGGTTATGTCCTGCGGTCGGATAATTTGCATAAGGAAACCAGCCGAGTTTGGCTTTAAAAAGATCAGGGTCAGTGGAAAAATAGAGAGATTCACTTTTCTTTTTAATCAATGTGGTGTCCTGAGGCCTTGTGCGGGGCTGTTCTGAAAGAGTTATTGGGAACACTTTGCTTTATGTACTGTGCTCATGCTGAACATTTCGCTGACAATCAGCAGTATTGGATCAGTGCTGGATACACTCGACCCCATGGGCATATAATAGTACATACTGTGGCTTCTCCTCACATTGCTTATTGCCGCTATTATTCTTTTTTTTCTTCAGATCGGTGCCAACCCACCTCTTCTTGTCAGTGGACAGAATAATGTAAATCACCAATCCACGACATACGATCGGTTTGTCAAGCATGCAAAAGATATTTAAGCAGCTGGGGAAATAATTTCACCACAAGGTCCATTTTATGAGTGATACAGGAAGTCTTTTGCAGCCGACTCATCTACTCTATGCTACAGGTGTGTGTCCTTCCATGTTAGCCCTTGCCTGCAGCCATAACACGTCAAAGTCATGACAGCAGTCGTTATTAGCGCTGAACCTCCACTTGCGTGTGTGATCCAATCAATAGCCAGGACTGCAATAACGCTGCAGTGATGTATTAAGGTGTATGACAGCGCCACAACTCCCCCAGGTTACAGACTCCTACATTAAATAACAAACCACTTGCAAAACACTAAATGTTATTTGACTGTTTCATGATCAGTTTACTACATTTCGTATCGTATTTATGGATCCACCTTTCAAAGGACATGCTATTTCTTGCAATAAAAAAAAAGAAAGAAAATGTGTTAAAGCTAACTATTCCATATTACGTCATAGAGGATGTGATATTCACAGGTTGTCACCTGTATACGTTTGCCTGTCTGTTTTCATTCCCTCATTTAGTATGTAATCCACATATGACAACATTTTTTAGGAGGTCACAATGCAGCTTGTATGGAAAATCTATATGTATGGGAATGGAAAAAAAGGGAGGATACAAAGTGAGGAGCAAAATCTGTTATGGTGGTCTGTATTGTGTAGAAAATACTGAAGAATCCTGTTAAAATAACTGTTGTGGTCCTGAATTGTGGTCCACCATGCTTCCATTAATGGTTGTTGGACAACTTCTATAGATACCTGTAGCTTCTTGATTTCATTCAACGATTGTGTAGTTGTAGACAATAGCCCATAGCTGAGACAATTGCCAAGGCACAGATCTGATTAAAGATGCATGATGTTCTGCACCACAAAAACTTCCTGTGTCACTGTCAAATTAAAAAAGTTTTGAACAACCAACAATCGACAACAATCAAACTGAGAAAGCAGAGATGAGCTGCTTTTTTTTTAGATAGGTCATGGTGAATAAGAAGGTCATGGTGAAACCTTACAGAAGGACAACCATCAGTGCATCACTCCACCTATCAAGGCTTTAACGGTAGTGTGGCTAAAATGCATGACCATTAGACCATTAGCTTCAAGCTAAACTCCTCTGTTATGATACTATAGTTCAGTGGTTCTCAAAGTGTGTGGCCAGAGTTCTGACAGGTGGGGCGAAAGTTACTTGGCAGAAAAATCACGTGGAACTAGTGTTTAACATCGGAATCACTTTTACGGCAGAACAAAGAAATTCGCGGCAGTTACATTAATAATATGCGCATTCGGTGAAAAGCTGCAGCCGCAATAATGAAGTGCACTGAAAAGTGCGAACATGTGGTCGGGTCTGTCATGCGTCGTTTACAGTGGTGCCGAAAACCACGATTGGGGCGCGAGAGACCCGACCGCATTTTTCAGTACACTTCTTTATTGCGGCTATCGACTTACACATTAGCAACAACAACAGGACCCAGTTCATTCTGTTTTAAGCCGGCGAGACGTGACTGGGGATCCCGCTTAGGTGCGTCCGTCTCCCCCGCAGCCGCGCTGCAGTCATAAACAGGCTCACTGCAGCCACTAAGAGTGAATAGCATTAAACTCTTACTAAATTATATATTTTTCATCTCTGTTTACAAGTTTCTGGAATTCTTTTTTTTTTTTTATAAGACTAAGACTGAACTTTATTTTTCCATGTTTGGCAATGTTCACATTCTGTTTAACTTGTTGCTTTTTTGAAGAAGTAAAACAAAAATTACTGAAGGATTCATTGTGAATGAGTTTATTATCTAAATAAAGTTGCAAAAAACAAAGCAATTCTCAATAAAAACTTTTACAAATGGGCTGAGGATCTCGGGTGAAGATTTACAAGACAAAGGATACTGCCGAGAAAAAATAGAAATATAGCTTTTGAACCACATCTAAATATAATATCTTTGTAGTGATCTGAAAACAGAGCAGTACAGCCATGGTCTCCTTCTAACCTGGTTGAGCTTTCGCTAAGAAAAATGGCAACATCAGTAGGAGTGATATCAGCTGACAACTCCCTGCCAGTCTGCAGGTATCTAGAATATTGCTGGAATCAAATCAAAATGAGCATATTAATTTGAGCATATAAAAAAAAAACAAGTAGATTTTGCAGTTTTTGTACTATTTTTTAATGTATAAGGGTACACAAAAAACAGCATATGACGGAAGAGTGACACAAGCAATGGGGAAAAGTTAATTCCCTGTTTTCCTGATGTGTGTTTGCATCGCACACAGATTTTCCCACTACACTTTCTCTCCCCATTTGGTAGTCCCTGAAGTCTGCCACACTGAGACACGGTGGACTCAGGATTGATTTTAATCAGGGCTGTCACTGGATCAATGGAAGTTTATTACCCCCAGAAGGAGCACTGGCAATGAAGCTCTGCCCCCTGGGAGGTGTAGTTTCACCAGCCTTCATCATCCAAGCTGCTAACACCCCTTAGGGAGCATCTGGTATGGGAATTGCAGTTTTTATTGTGTGCAGTAAATCTCATTGTTATTTCTCCAAAAAATTGGACTTTTTCTTCCAACATTGGTGTCATGAAGGAAAATTGAAAAGGAGTGCCACATTAGAGAGCATGAGTATAAATACATTAGTTGTGGGCACAATTGTTGTTTGTCAAATGCAAAGTGATGTGGCCAGAAGTGGATAGACAAAAGGGGGAGCCGAACAACAGAGCGAGGTCATTTATTTATGCTCACAGTCCTGTCAACATGATGAAACAGTCTGTTTCTCATCTAATATCTGCCGTGCGCGTGCACCAGGCATTCTTTTGACAAACAACCAAGCAGCGGTGCTTACAGCGCAGCTTGTTATATTAGAGCCATTTAGAGAGGCCGCTGGAGCCCACTCCCCCGTTGCTCTCAATACTCACTGGTTTTCTGTTGCTCAGGTGACCAGTACACGGCGGTGATTAATTGCACTTTGTTAATAAGCAATTCATCCAATAGTGGTACAGTAGAGCAAGGAAGTCTGTATGAGTGTTTAGTGCGTGTGTGTTTGTGTTGTGTGCTAGCAGTGGAGACATCTCCATGTGCACTCACATTTCTGTGCCAAGCTTTTCTTCCTCCATGCCGTTGTACATAATCACATTCACTTGGGGGTTAACCAATTACAAATAAGAAAGTTTTCTCCCCAATACTGTCCTCATCCCTCATAGTCCTCACCACTAGTATTTGCTCAATGATATATGAGGTGAACCTAATACTGTTCTCACCAACCCAATGTCCTGATTACAAACAATTATTCATTGTTACTTAGAGTAATAAAAGGGTAATGGGTCCCCATAAATCTACTTGGTGGTGCTTCTGCTTGCTCCCACAGGGGTGTTGCCAGTGGGCCCACTGGGGGATGCAAGGCTAGGTCAATGGCAAAGTCAGACATTCAACCTTTTTCATTACCTTGGTATCATATTATTGTTTAATAAATGGCACAGATGATCAGTTAAGAAAACAAAATGAAACTGAATCATAAAATCCTTGAGTTTATCAGTAGGCAGATGTGGCACCAGAGTTAAGAGGCACCCTCGCAAGGCTCTGATTGGATGCACTAAATAACCGTGATTAGATAAAAAATTTAAAAAAAAACCCAACTAGTGTATGGAATTAGATTATGGAGGATAATAAAGAAGATAATGTTAAATCATCTGTTGCCAGGTTGATGCTTTCATTTACAACCAAGTGCTGATGTTGTAGAAACATATGATTAGCGCACACGGGGAGCAAACCTTTTGATGCGCGATGGCGAGAGATGGAAAGGGAGGAATCGGGGGAGGCGGTGGGCAAAAAGATCTTTATCATCCTCGCACATGATTTATGAATCCTCCCTCTGCTGATTCTAATTTAAATTAAATGCAAAATTTAACGCACTGAGTTTTCCCAAGCACATAAACCTAGCTCTCTCCCCCATGCTCTTCCTCTCACATGTCAACACACGCATTCATATACGCTGAATTCCTGGACTACCCTGCAACAGAAAGGCACTGTTACCATGACTCTACTTTGGTCAGTCATCAAGGACAGCTTGTTGAAATTCTGCTCATCTCTTCCCTTTCTCCCCTCAGTTTCCCACTACCCTTCTAACAGTCTCCTCTTCCATGACCAGGGTGAAGTGGCCCGCTTTTGTTAACGGCAATACAGCGCCCGAGTGTCCAAAGAGGCAAAAGGAGAGATGGAAGGTACAAAAACAATAACATAAGGCCAAGAGACTGTTTGGATAATAAAATAATGCAAAAAAATGCCCTCATGTATATATTACACAGATAATCCTGAGTAAATTACTTATTATATGCACTTGTAAAACAGGGATAAAATGATTAGGAGGCAATTTGAACAAAACCCTGCCTGTCCCTGTCTCCACCGAATCCACAAACACACACACACACTCACACATTCCACCACTAAACCAGTGATGATTGCCAGGAAGCACTTAAGCATTGAATTGACCTCAGTGTTTATTGTAAGGACAGGACAGGTAGGATTATAGAAAACACATCGCAGGGTGCAGATGAAGGGGAAAGATGGTGCGGAGGGGTAGAATGAAGGCAGATTCATTGAGGGAAAAGGCCCTTGATGGACTGCATGCCTGGTCCTTCAAGGACAGGTGGGAGCAAAAGAGAAAAAGGTGTGGACTGTGTGAGTGGGAGGAAAGAGATGTGTATGAGTAAGGGTTGGCAGATCTGGAGTGTTGTTAAGAATTGTAATATAATAAGTGGGCCATTTAATTTAGCCGCATTTAACATCAAACACACGATTCATCTCAGCTTAGCAAGGCCAGACTGTGACTCCCACATATACTGACACACATCACTGATACAGTCTCAGCCAGGGCACTCATATGTGCTCACTTATACATCTGAAGGCGCCGGTGGCATAAATCCATATGAATATCGTGTCGTTGGCCTCAAAGGCCTGTGCTGATTTTCGCCTGTGACTCCGGCAAACACGCCCCCGCCAACACACATACATGCGAACATAGAGAAGCACCTGCCTTTGGCTAGCCCATTAACCATACTGAGAGGGAGGAAAGTCAGGGCTACTGGAGTGTCTCTTTCTCCAACAATCAATCATATATTAGCTAGACAGTATATTCAACTGAGCAAGCTGCCAAAAAGACAGGGAAAATATGAAGAGGGAATGTAACAGTATGGCCCAAATGCAGTGAAGTCTGTGTAGGTCTGAAACTGATAACTATGGGCTAACAACTGAAGAAATACGTTATTTAGGCACGCTTCTGTTTTATAAACCTCCCACTGCTGTAGTTAACTGTAAGTCGATGCAGATAAGCCCATTAATCGCATGCTTTCATATCAATGGATCTCCATGATCCATGAGTCTTTGCACCTGTCGATGAAGGGATGGCAATCTCAAAGTCGTCCAGAACAGCCAAGAACAGAAACACATGCCTGGAATAAAAAAAGAAGCCAGTTGGATTCTGTTGCCATAAAAAATCTAACACAGTCTACTTTGGACACACGGCACCTTCACATGTTTTGCTTTTACCTGGTTCAATTTATGTTTGATTGAATTTACGCATGTCCCCAAGTGTATTGACTTAT
Source organism: Etia nguti (assembly GCA_015106755.1). Taxonomy (NCBI): domain Eukaryota; kingdom Metazoa; phylum Chordata; class Actinopteri; order Cichliformes; family Cichlidae; genus Etia; species Etia nguti. The sequence continues at coordinate 20,954 of VUQG01021574.1, read as the reverse complement.
GTGTTGTGAATATCTGTTGAAAGTAGGAATATGTTACAGTATACTGTGTTAGTTTTTTCCTGCTTCTTCCCATTGATACAGAAAAAAGGTTGCCATGGTTTATATCTGGCATGATATTCAAAGTGTTGACGGTCATTGTAAGGGGGGGCAGGATTACTAATGAGTACAGCATAACTTTTACTGCACTAAGTGCCCAGCTCTGGTTGGTTTTTATTAACATGTCTTTCATTTATTTATTTAATTTTTTTTTTTTTTTGCCATCCAGGAACACAAATTCACTAATGACCCTTTCAACCCTACGGCTATCTCAGTCTATTTTTCATTTTTTCCTTGCTCTTCTCTGTCATTAGAGGAGCACTGCTACATGAAAGCATGAAATCCATGCTGAGTGCAGGTGGGTAATTATCAGATGCATTCACTTACGCAAGGCTTAGTTTGTGTAAATACATTTACTGTGTTGTATTATACCATTAAAACTATTAGATTATATCCAAAACAAGAGTCATAGTTTTTTTTTTTCATGATCATGAAAAAAACGGTCGGTGTACCTTTTTGCCTTCTGTTTCTTTGAAAACCATCATGCTGTTACAGAATATTTTCAGCTACATAACATTAAGAAAAGCTGCTGCCTCGAGCTAAGCTTTCCCATACTGACTGCAAGAAGAAAATAGAAGACATGGGCTCTTTGAGGCGATTTTGCTCGCTGTTTGGTTTGTAGCCATGCTCGTGGCACTGATGGATCATATGGTGGATCCCATATGGATCCCATATTTGATTCCGGCTAAAACATTTCAATAAATATTTTATAGATATGGATAGCAAGGAGAATTTATACAAACCATTACAATCCCGAGAAAGTTCATCCTACTGACATCAGATATCCTCTAAACTTTACTCTAGTTCCACCAGTAAACATTTTAACTTTTCAAATCTCTACTTAATGATTTAACAGATTTAAGGAAAAAAAAAAAGGGCAATCATGTTTTATCGAAAACGAAGGCTGAGTTGTTTCCTCATCCCCTTATTTTGATTCCACCGCAAAGTTGAAACTTGAGGTTTTGTGTGAAAATTCTCAGCAAGTACCAAATGGATTGCTGTGAAATTTGGAAAAAGAAATTGGTGATTTGAGCATTCATCATACCTGTTTAACATCAGTTTGTTTTTGACAGGGTTTTTGGAAAGTGTTTGAGGATGCTTTCACATTAGCTTTGCCACCCATCTGTTGAATGCTGCCTTCAGTTTAGAGTTATCAGAATTGCTAGTGTTAAATTTCACATCGACTTTCAATTCTGCAGAAACTTGGGGTAGAAAACGGAAAGGACTTGATGTTATGGGTGTGGTAGTTTCACATGGCTGGAAGGGTAATTTGAAGCAGACTGATTCAGTTAGAGCTACACGATGGACTCGATGGGTGCAGCTGCTGTGCATCCGCTAACCCTTTCCATTCACTTCCTCTTGTCCATGCTGAAGGATGCTGACAGCGAGTGGGTGCCGGGCCAATATATTAATGGGTCAAGCACAGTCTTTGTGTTGTTGATGGTAGTGCTGGTGTATTGAGACTGCTTACATATTATTACCACACCGAAATTTCCCATTTCTAATCCCCACCCTGTATGACCTAAAACCACAAATAATTCAATCTTAAAGAAACTACAGACTTTGCCTTTTAGTTGCTTGTTCATGCTGCACTGTAAATGTTCATGGCCCATAAGAACTAGGTGTTAGCTGAATGTAAGGAACATCTGTTAGTGTAACTAGTGAGGTAGAACTTCACGTTATTTGGGTTGTAAAAGCCTTACGGCAGAGCCCAGTAGTACACCAGTGAACAAAAAGTGTAATTATGCCCACCTCTATGTACTCGCAAGAAACTGCATACCAGTAATGCTGATTGTAAGTAAGAAGATTATAAAACTGCTGGAGTTACTAGCATACTGTCTTTAACTTTCTGAACATTGCTGAACAATAACTAATTACATGTAACAAAGTTTTGTAATTACATGATAAATGTGCACAGAAAAAAGTCAATGAAATTATACGTTAATGAACAACTGATGAGGGTTTATATCCAAATATATCGTTCCAGGTAAAAGTTTCAGAAAATGTAATCATTCTGTTATGATACAGTAAACTGCATTTCTCCATTCTTTATTTAGATCTGCATTAGTAGTTACCGCAGCAACAACCGTTCTTTCTGGGGTCCGTAAATAAAAACAGAGCAAGACATCCAACCATCAAACTACAGAAAACAAATCAACACATAACATAAATAAGAGACGACAATAAAAGACAAATATTTCCTTTAACAAACAAACAGAAAAACTATTTTAAAAAATTACAGATACATTCACTTAGCAAAAGCTTTCTGTGATAATAATATTTCATCCAGCATCAGGACTATCATCAGTCTTCACAGATACATAATCAAGTGCATCCCAAAAGGATTTCCTTTCTAAAAAACAAAAAACTTTTTTTGAAAACTTTTATTAACATTCTTAATCTGAATTGTAAGAAAATGGAAGGTTGTTCCACTTCAACACAGCCTGATAAATTACAGTTTTCTTTAATACACTGATTTTAAGTAAAGGTAAATAAGTAAGTAAATGTTGACAAACACGTATCAGGTATCATGAAATGGACACAAGATATTTGAGCCAGTCTCTTGTGGAGCATTCGTTTGGCATTAAGACCCTTTATAGGTTTAAAATGGGTCTTTTTTGGGGGTTTTTTTAACCATCCCACAGGTATGGTCAGCTGGTTCCATTTGCCATGGGTGGCCATGCTGTCAGAAAGAAAAATTTCTTTCTGACAAAAACACCTGAAGCTACTTCTAAAGCCTTTGGAGGACTTCTCTGCATTCTTTTATTTTAAAAAGTAATCAGGAATAATTACACATTTCATTACCACCGCTCACCCCAAGTTACATGACTTATTATATTTCAATAGAACAATTAGTAACCTTTTTTTTTTTTAAAATAACCCTCCCAATAGATTTGCTGTTGCTCTGCTTGGATGATAAGAGGGTTAGTCATCAAAACAGAATGTATTTTCTGCCATTAAAATTAAGCACGAGTGGAACTATAGGAGACTATTCCAGGAAAACCTGAATGCTTTCTTTTTATTTCATATCTTTTGTTTACACAGTCGTTTCTTTTATTTTGTCTGTCTGTACACATCAGCAGACATACTGCAGTCAGCACCACAAACAGCAACACGTGCTTTGGTGAAAAAGATTCAGGATTCATGTTTTATCCTCCAATTCTTGAGATTTGTAAATATTAATAATACATGAATCTCTTTCGCCAAAGTGAATAACAAAGTTGCCACTACTGCATCAATAGTATTCCACAAGGCTAATAAAAAATGATTTAAAGTCATAAAATTCCATTTAATGTCACAAAACAGATGTGTTTATTACATCAACAAGTAAACAAAGTATGTATGACTGAGGAAAGCAGGTGGAGCTCCTCTCACTGACAGCCAGCATCACCAAATTTGTTGCTTATGTGGAGAATAAGGGCCACATAAAAATGATTGAAACTTAAATGTGGCAGCAAGTTCATGAAGTTTACCTTATAGTAATTTTTGAAGTTAGTTAGAAAATAATCAAGCCTGACTAAATGGGTCTTTGGAAGTTCTGACATGGCTGACTGATCTAAAATTATTGTGTTAAATTGTAAAATAATTGAATTTCTTCTGCATATTAAAAATGAAGTACCAGTGCATAATGTCTGTGATTTGCATTTTAGTGTCAGTGTGCAATGTGCATCTGTGTGCAGCATGTTAGGACCTCTTACTTTAATTTACAGATGTGTTTTCCATGTGTGCAATAATAAGAAAAACAAATGGTAGTCAGTGTTTTAAGGGTTATTGACTATTAAGTCATAGAAGTGCTGTGGAGGCTTGTAAAGATTAGTCATCTTTGTAACCTTTGAAGAAAAATAGTATGTCAGAACAATCAGCTGAACCTAACAGCATCATTGGATTTTTAGAGGAAACCTTTCCCCCAAGGATGCCACTTTCAAAGCATTTACTTTTGATTTTTTTTTTTTAATTTCCTGTTTGAAATGACACCTACCTGCAAAGCTTTTCTGATCACTCTTTGTAAGTGCTCAAATTTTCACCCAAGCAAAGGATTAGTCTGCTTTTAGTTGTTACTCTATTAAGTCAATATCGTAAAAGATATGATGCATGTATCTGCATAACCATCTCTGAGCAAAGGTTAAATTATAAGTGTACTCTATAATTGCCACATAATAATAGACTGAAAGCAAAGAAATGTAAACATATATATATATATATATGAGAGACACACTGAGTTGAAACAACACCACCTACACTACTGAGGTCCCCACAGTTAAGGCTTTGCTTCTGGACACAGTGTCCAAATGCCCTCTGGCTCTCTGATTTACTTGCATCAGCAGCATGATGCTTTGTTCCTGTTGAATATTCTGTAAAATCCACAATTTTTATGTAGTGGCTCATGTTCTGTTTAAATAGGTGCAGCAACACATTATGGAATCTGTATGTGAAACATGCATGAACTTGGATCTTCTGAAGAACAACTCAAGAACAATTTTGATGATATATTTTGTGATTAATATGCAGAACTTATGACTAAATATTATATAATAAAAAATATATATACACTGTATTCTATACGGTCAATAAAAACAGAATCACATATTCCGTTCAAGTCAAGTCAAAAGTGATTTCTATAGTACATTTATGGTAAATGGACTGGTTCTTATATAGCGCTGAGCACTCAAAGCGCTTTACACAACTTGTGCATTCACCCATTCACACCCACTCATACAAGCACTTCTAAAGTCAAGTGCAAACTAATCTACATTCACACACATTCATACTCCGATGGATGCATCGGATGCATCGGAGAGCAATTTGGGGTTAGTATCTTGCCCAAGGATATTTGGCATGCAGACTAGGGGAAGCCAGGAATCGAACCACCAACCTTCCGATCAGTAGATGACCTGCTCTACCGCCTGAGCTACAGCCACCCATTTATAAGCACAGAACAGCCTCAGCTGACCAAAGTGCTGTGCAGTCTATGCAAAATATGCATATAAATAACAATGACTAAATCACCAAACAAAACACAATAAAATATAATCAAATAAAGCAAATACTCAATTTGATATACTGGGTTGCAATAATACTATGTTTGCACAATAAAAGCCAGGATGCCTTTCTCAACCAGAACTGAAAGCTAGAACTGGATAGATTTTATGTGAAAAAGTAGATTGTTCCAAAGATTAGGGGCTGCCACTGAAAAGGCTCTATTAACACTGCTGTTTCTGTTGTTTTGGCGCGTCGACAGGCATTTTTGAAGCAAATTTCCATGCATGACTTAAAAAAAAGTTTTCCATTCACTTGCCTACCTTAAATTTCACCTCCTTTTCTATTTTACTTTTTTTGGTTAGAAATATATTCTTGATATGGCATATGTGTTCCCTAAAGCCCTCAATCCACAAGATATGAAAATCACCTCTGTGCAGAGCAGGGGCAGCCCAAGGATTTTGGTGGCCCTAAATTAGATTTTCTATGTAGTCCCAAAACACTTCCATTGTAACCACCAAATCATGTACACTGCTCATAACTAGATGAAGGTGAACAAATACACAAAAACTAGAAATAACCAAATTAATAAATTTCTTGTTTTATTTTATGTCTATTAACAAGATATTCAAATATGAGCAGTTAAGAAAAAGCAACAGTCTAATTGGAAGAATTTGGGGCAATTTGGACATTTCATTGGTTTTGTGTTAAAACAGTAAACTAAAGCACACAAAAGCTAGCCATTATAAATTATGATTGTTGCAGTTCTATTTAAGTTGGCTGCAAATAGCAAGTAAATGTTTTTCGTTCTTGAGGACCACTCCTAAATATTTTTTAGGGGCCATTTATGCGACGTTACGGTAACTAATGGTAACCTTCAGTTAACCTCAGCTTCTAGACTGGAGCTAACTGGAAGTTAGCTTCCCAACACGCAGAAGTTGTATCTTTAGTACTACAGCCACACTGTGTGGAGCCAGTAACACAGAAAAGGTCGTGGCATGGACTGTTTATGCCAGGGGCCGGCCCTGGTGTAGAGCAAAGTTTGAGATTTGAATTGTAGTGTTTTTAGTATCTTGTTGTCTTCTTCTACAATAGTTTAATGATGAAAATAGCTCAATATGCTATTTATCGTGATTTGCGCTAACAAGCTAGTTTGCAAACTTTCCAGAAGTTTGGAGAAAATCTGCACTTCATTTGGACTAAAAGCTGGTTGAAGTGCCTTCACCGTTAACCTTGTTTAAATGTACTTCACAGACTACAGCATTTGTTACCCTGATACAGTGCAGACCTAGCCATGCCCTAATGTCAATATAATACAACAAGAGAAATAACCAAGACAAAATAGCAGCAGGCAGCAAGTGGCCTTCAGAACCTTTCAAGCTTAAAACTGCTTTCTAAAGGCAAAAAAAGCATACTTTAAATAATTAATATTACTGCAGTCAACCTCCATCTGACAGTGATGTTTGGACAGCCGTTCTTCTTCTTCCTGTGCTTGTGGGGTCATGAAAGCCCTTCATCCGCAGCAGTACAGTGAGTTATCCTCAACAAATGTATCTGTCTCCCCAGCAAAACATGCAACATATTTTTTCTTAATATTTCACGACCCACTGAACAATAAATAAAACTTGCATTCATTCTGTGCTCTATGTTTTTCTTTTTTCTTCTGTGTCACTGAGCACTTGCTGTGATTCTCTTTGAGTCCTCCATTTAAAATATACCACATAGATGAATTATGGATGAAACGTTGGAGGCAAAAATTGAGCCAAAATAGAACTTTCTTTGAAGAAAATGCAGGAGGAGCTTAAGTTGTCTTTTTTTTTTTGCAGACAAGCTGTAAATTTATTATTGGCAAAGTATGCATTCACTACTCCTGTATCATGCCAGTTAATTAACACTTTCTAACCATAATTCTATTAGTGGTTGTTATTAATTATTCCTATTAATCTAACCATTTTGTCCTGTCTTCCTCCCCTCACCCCCAACCCATCACAGCAGATGGCTGCCCCTCTCTCAGCCTGGTTCTGCTGGAGGTTTTTTCCTATTAAAAGGGAGTTTTTCCTTCCCACTGTTGCCATCTGCTCACTCATAGGGGGTCATCTGATTGTTGGGGTTTTCTCTGTATTACTGGAGGGTTTTTAAAAGCACCATGAGCAACTGTTGTTGTGAGTTATATAAATAAAACTGAACTGAAATAATCAAGGGGTGCAATTACATGATATTACATCAGAATGTAGTGAAATGAATTTATAATAAACATGTATTGATAATAAATGTGTATCTATAATGCTGTCTGTTGTCCTAGCTATGCTCCCTTACATTCTCTCCCTCTCATATACACAATTACAAGAAGACATGGGGCTGAGGCCATGGCCTTTACCTTTTTAGTGCTCGCCGTGCTTATTGGAGCATACTGTCTAAGACATGGCCCGGCTCTCAACAATAGCTTCAGCAAAGATCCCATTTAGTTAAGAGCCCATAGAAGAACTGTCTTAAGGCTAAACGCAGAATAGCAAAGAATGGAGGAAGAACAAAACAGAGAGAGGGAGCAGGATCAAACAGCAGAGAGAGAGAACAGAAACACATATGTGCAGCTAGTTCCTTATGGCTGATGCTTACTTTTTTACTTGCTGATGAAACCCAAAGCACTCTTTGCTGTCCAGTCATCTTTTCTTAAACCCATTTCCAACCTTCTATTTCCTGTAAATGAAAGTTTAACCAAGGGGAAACTTTCTCACTTACCATCAGTATCAGTTACTTAACAACTCTGATATACACTCGACTCACATGAATCCAGCTTTTGTCAGTTACCCCCTCGAAAGTCCAACTCTCTCTATCCTCAGCAGACCAGGCAATCTCACTCTCATCTTGATTCCCTTGTGGTATTGCCAAAATGATGGAAATAGCAGCAATTCCTCAGTGAGGGTAGCTCTCTAATGGTGATAGGTGTTTTCTGCTGGCATGAAATTGCTAACTTATCTCCAAGAGGGCAAGATCAACCGTCATCACTACTGTCACGCAAGGTTTTATTCATTGCCTCTCTCTGCCCACCTCATGGTGATGCAGTGCAGCAAAGCCTCGTATTTTATGTGCCATAATTAGGATCATGTCTGGCAAGGAGAGTGGTCATAGGTATAAAGCATGCCAGTGTCATTATGCAGACACAGGTTTGTAAAGTTCTTTAGCTTACTCAGATGCAAGACAAAAACTGACAAGATATAGTAAAATAAATCACCTTGAATGGCTTATGGGGAAAAAATATAACAAAAAGCAAAATAGAAAGTTAACAGGACACCCCAATGTAGAAAAACGGGAACTAAAAATGCTTAAAGGTAACACAAAAACTGATCAGGGAAAGAGCAGGAACAAGAAAAGGGTAATGGCGCTATGGGACAAATACTTAGGGAAGATAAGACAGTTCTTACAAATATACAAACTGCACTGCATACTGCTAACCTACATCATTTAAAGTATGTCACTATCCAAACTTGCCTGCTTGGGTAACCAGTGATTCCCAAGACCACAGGCTACTGGTGCAAAACCCTTGCATAAAGGAAAATAAATATTTAAGTGCAAAGATAAAAGTGCAAAAGAGACACAATCTAGATCCTGTTTCTCAGGGTGTCCTATTCTGAGATTCTGTTATTAAGCTAGCCAGTAAAATGACTTTGTACATAAGGGGAGAATGGTAGTGGGTCTCAGTCTGGATACAGTATACGCTCTGTCAGTTCTAAGGTTTTATGTATCAGAACATAGTAAACAATCTGGTCCTTTCTATTTAAATTTACTTAATCTATAATTAGCAAGCCAATGCAGTGTGTGAAAAACTAAGTACACCCCGTGATTCAATAACTGTAGAATGACATTTACCAGCAATAATTTGGAGAAATATTTTTTTGTATGACTTCATCACATCGTTGTGGAGGAATTTTAGCCCACTCTTCTTTACAATGTTATTTCAATGTCTTGATTCTTTTTTTTTTTTTTTTTAGCTTCTCT